>JANHZT010002724.1:423733-444819 GCA_032468215.1 Stegonotus admiraltiensis | reverse complement strand
GTATTAACACTTCACGTGATCTTGATTCTATCCCTCTGTTTATGCAGCCTAGAACTGTGTTGGCTTTTGTGGCAGCTACTGCACACTGTCGGCTCATATTTAAATGGTTGTCCACTAGGACTCCAAGATCTCTCTCATAGTTACTACTATTGAGCGAGGTACCAAATATACTGTACCTGTGCATTTTGTTTTTCTTGCCTAAATGTAGAACCTTACTTTTTCACCATTGAATCTCATTTTATTAGATAGCACCTCTTTTGTTAGTTAGAGTCTTCTTTGTAAAGAAGACTCGGGAAAGTGGAAGGAAAGAGAAGAAGAGGACAACCAGTAGGAAGGTGAATGGATTGAGTTACAGTACTGATGGATATATCATTGGAAAATCTAAAAGACCAGATTAGGGACCATGGAGCAAACTTATTTATATGGTCACTAAGAGTCAACCTCAACTTGATGGCACATTCAAATCTGATTGCATAAGGACTGACATGATACTAATCATAATCATGAAAATGTCACAATAATACACTATGCCTTTAGAATAGATGTAATGCTGTATGTTACATATTCTGTAGTATGTAGCATTTTTAATTCATATTTCATATTCATAATCAATCCATATTCATCTTTGGGTACTCT
Source organism: Stegonotus admiraltiensis (assembly GCA_032468215.1). Lineage (NCBI taxonomy): Eukaryota > Metazoa > Chordata > Lepidosauria > Squamata > Colubridae > Stegonotus > Stegonotus admiraltiensis. The sequence continues at coordinate 444,183 of JANHZT010002724.1, read as the reverse complement.
GTCTTCTTCTGCATTTTCCTTCCAGACATGCTAAACAGATTGGACAAGGCAAGAAAATAAGATGACTGAAGCCCCAACAACCAGTGATATCCACCATAAAGCATGCACAGTGGATCACTTTTTTTACAATATTATGTTGTATTTTTTTGAGAGCTCTATTGCTGAGCTTCCTCCAGATGTTATTTTGAGTGAATAAAGCTGAGTGATTTTAGAGCCATTGGCTTTTGCTAATGACTCACCGATTTCTCTACTCTTTAAAAATCTGCAAGCAGTATACCACAAAGGCAACTTGGAATAATTAAAAGAAAAATAATATTTCTGAAAAGAAGAATAATGAGGGAGAAAGGGACAGAAACAGGCTAATGAAAAGAGTTCTGTTTTACTGAAACACATGCCATCTTCTCACTTTGGCACTTGCTGTATAGAAAGTTCTCGTACTTTTTAAGTAGTTGGTATAGTTCTGAGATAAAATGGAATGAGAAAATCATTCCAAAGAACATCAGAACATTCTGTTTTTCTCTGAGACTACATTGATCCAACTGTTCAAGGAGCGATCTAGGAAGTATTTTTTGTTGTTGTTGTTCACAGCTGTATGTGAATATTTACCATTTCCATCTTGTGGTTCCTGAAAACTTTCAAACAAGAATGCACTATACTCTTTATCTTTGGTTTGGTATAGGAAAGTGAATTGATCCATTTCCAAACAGGGATTTACTTGCATGCCATTGCTCTTAGTTATACTGTATCACGGATGTCAAACTCAAGGCCTGCGGGCCAGATCCAGACCACGGGGTGCTTAGATCTGGCCAGTAGGGCCAACCTGGAAACAGCAAAGGACTGGGTTTCACTGGCAGAGGGTTGCAGGAAGCCATCGCAGCTGAAAACTGAGCTTAGGACCCCGTTTTTGCTGGCAGAGTGCTTGGGCTACCAGAGGCGCACCCAACATGAGTGACATCGAGCTTGCCATGCCCACCCTGGCCATGCCCACCCTGGCCCCTCAAAGTCAAACAAAACCCTGATGCAGCCCTCAATGAAATTGAGCTTGACACCCCTTTACTACATGAACATCAGCTCATAAGAACTCAGAACTCTGAGTAGGCATGGAGCAAATTGTATAGGCACCTAACATTTGAAACTATGTTTTACTTATCAAGTAGTTTCCTAATGGATATATCAAACCAGAAATCAATATATTACTAAGACATTCTACTTCTATCTCAGCCACATGTTGTTACACTGTTGTCGCTATTTTTTTCTCAGCTGAGCATAGCCCATACCTATAATTTAGGTAAAAAGAAAATGATGCCCACAAGAAGATGACTAGGTGGAATAGTGTGAAAAAGAAAGAGAGCTAAGCTAAGAACATTATATCTACTGTCGGAAGACCCACTCAATATGGAAAATGCTCTGCCAGAATATGGGTGGAACGATGCCAATAAGTTCCACCTCATACGAGCTAGGTGACAGCAAGATATTTATCAGGAATGACTGAAATAGTGGAATTGCTGCCAGCTACAACTAACTCATATGAGAAACTTAAATCATGCTTGTGCTTCTTGTTGCAGAATGTCTTCCTGCTCAGCAGTCTTTCTTCAGCCTTATGTCCTCCCAGTGACATGCACTACAGTGGCATCATCCCCTCAGGCTGACTATGGGTGAAGGGAATTGTAACTCAGCACATCTAGATTGATTTTGTCTCCTTGGCATTGGCTTAGTTGATATTTAGTTGCCATATGCCTTTAAATAAATCTATGACCTATTTACTCTTATTTAGTGGCATTTGTCCCTTTATTCTTTCCCTTTTTCAGTAGAAGCACCCTCTGGAAAACAAATGTTCAAAGGCAATAACATAAAGGAACATTTCTGTACTATTCATTATACGTTGGCCAGGATGCAAATTCCTTTGTATTTCTTTTTGTGAGTTAATTATGACTTCTTTTTACTGGGATCATTAATTAGCCCACTGTTTTAGAACCGCTGGAAGAACTCTGGCTTTCTTTTACTGATTCATCAGCTAGTGACACTGATTCTCCCTGTGACTGCCAAAATTGCATAGACCCTTGAGGATAGAGAACGGTCATGCCATGGTATGTATAGAGATGGAAGACCTCCAGGCTCAATGTTACATCAATGCTGCATGATCTGCCGACAGCATCAAGAAAAGATGGAATGGACCCTTTATTCAAAGCAATTGGGTGCATTCAGTGGCATTACATGGCTAAATTGCTTGCCTTTCTCTGTACTGGGAACAAAGTGCAGATGACAGGCCAGTCTTGTCAGAGGCGTTCCACTCTTCTATTACCCTTAAAATTGAACTCTGGTGCCCAGAAATGAGCATGAACATCATTTCATGAATAATTTTGTTCATTACACATCCAACATAATTTCTGGTTGCGTGGGCTATATTTCAAAGATCAGTACCTTTTTGCTGGCTATTGTCGTATTAGCCAGGCTTGCAAATATGAAGCTTGTGTCAGTTTGCTTTTCTAAATTTCTTTATAGCAACCAGAGGAGCTTGAGGGAAATGAAATTGTAAAATGCCTGGGAAGAAACTTGGCTTGGATGTCGGCCTGAACGTGTGAAAAGTAGGATGCATGACTTGTGGATGTCAATCTAAACTGACCTATTTGTTTCATTCCCAGATCAGGGGTGGGTTCTAAAATTTTTTTACTACAGGTTCTGTGGGCGTGGCTAATTTTGTGGGTGTGATTTGATGGTCATGTGACAATTATTTAGGATTTAGCAGAGGTACTGTCTACCAGGCTTTTAACTGCTTGCAGAGTCCTGGTCTACCTATTTGTTTTTGGAGGGACTGGTCTACCCATTTATTCTTGCAGAGTCCTGGTCTGCCCATTTGTTTTTTGAGGTCTACTGATCAGCTGTAGGGAGGCCCTTTGAAGTGCCACGGCAAGAGTTTAAACAGGTTTTTTCCTTCCAGCCGATCAGCTGGGACTTGGAGGCAGTGAATAGATTGGGGGCAGGGCCAAATAAAAGGTAAGAATAACGGGGTGTGGGGGAGGGCCCAGCTCCCAAAGAAAGAGAGCCGGTTCGGTGATGTCATATTGTCACCGCTACCAGCTCGGTAGAACCGGGGCGAATCAGGAGGAACCCACCACTGGGGGGATATATACCTTAATAAATTCCCAGTTGCTCTGATCAACCAGCTAAGAATGGGGGGTTACTGAGAGCTGTAATTTAGCAACATCTGGAGAACCACACATTCCCATTCCTGATGCATGCTTTTATTTCAAACTCTAGTGAATTCCTATAGTATTAAGCATTTATAGTAATAGAAGCAGAACCATTGAGTCTATAATCAACTGTTCAGGAGCATGAAGCTTAAGGCAACAATTCCTTAAACCACATAAGCTTACTACATAGAAATCCATTCCTCAAGATTATGCAATGGTACCTACTAATTTAAACACTGCAAATAGTCTTCTACAAATCTCAAAACTACACCTATGGACTCCAGGGTTGAGTAACCTGCAGTTCTTTGGAGGCTGTTAATTTATGACTCTCCCTAACCATTTCCTGTACTGGAAGCTAACAGAAGTCCCAGGTTCTCTTTTTTTCTACATTATCTCTTTTTTTCCTCATTTTAACTGGAGATGCCCAGAAGCAAACATGGGGCCCTCTGTTTGCAACCTTTGTATGTGATCCAACTGCACATTAGGCATTTTTTCCCAGTGGATAAGGAAAGAAAGAAACTGAGCTGAAGAAGACATGTCATAGATGTATGCCACGTCTGGAAAGTCAAATTGAGAAACCATTTGGCATATTCACCCAGAGAAAGAGGTGATTTAAGGTCATACTATACACTTAGTAATTCTGAAAGCACAATAAAAGAAGCATATTGATCCAGAAACAATTTATATCAGGGGAAGTTGTCACTCTAAATAGCTTATGAGCATTTAACCGTCACATCTAACTCCACACATATTAACAAACTTCTTTCATTCCATTATTATTTGCCATCTCTTATTTCTATTGCTGTTTCTCCACAGAACTACACAATCTATATAAAAAATTCACCCACAAAGGGTAACACTACATGCATTTCATAAAACAGGCTGTTAAATTTAATGCAACAACGCAAACACATTTTTACGTTCACACATATTTGGCAGTCATCCTACTCTATTCAGTTAGACTATCAGTGGGAAAATATGAACAGTATGATATAAGTACATATTTTTAAAGTCACAGAGAACTTTTCAGATCAATCTTGATGAATAATACTTTGATCTTGATCAAAAAATTGGAATTGGATATTCAATCCACAGGAACTAATCAAAGAGCCTACTGGTTCCTCCTTTATCATTTCCTTGTACACTGCCTAGAGTTGCTTTTGGTGAAAATTTGATTAAGTAAATTATTAATTTCCAGCTCAATTGTCCCATTTTAACTTCAGGTACAGAAGCAACCACCAGCAATAATAAAAACGTAACACAGCTACATCCCTTCACCGGCTTCGTTAGAACATCGGTGAACTCCAAGGGATTTGGCATACAATGAAAATGTACAGGATTGCAAGGACAAGCAACTTTGTTTGAAAGTCACCTAACTTCTAAAGCTCCCCAGAAGTCAATGACCTGTAAGACAAAAGAGTTAATACAACCAGCAAAAATCCTTCCAGAAGGAAGCAACCCAGGGCAGAGCAGGCCACCCAATCACCCCTCAAAACAAAAAGATGTGCCGGGAATTTGGGAGCAGGTGTTCAGTTAGAATTTCGGGTCTTGCTGGTAACGAGAAGCCTGATGCCTTCAGACAACCTTCCCCCGACTTGGCCCCCCTTCAAAAGCTCTGGATACCGTCCCAGCCCAGCATGAAACAGGCTGTTGGTGTGCATGAGAAAGAGAGAGAGAGAGAGAGACAGAAGGGAAGGGGGGGATGGCTGCACTCCACCACCCAACATCGCTGTGCAACGGCAGGGCCCCAGGGTACTCTGGTTGGGGAGAATGGGACTTGTAGTCCAGCCCATTCGAAGGTGACAGGTCCAAGAAACCGGCTGAGTCCCCGTCCCCCCCTTCTCGCTCTCGGTCTCCCACGCACCGAAGTCGAGGAATTGCTTCATGGAGAGCGGCGATGGAGAGAATTTGCTGAAGTGCTCGATATACTTGGGCGCCCCGGCCAGCGCCGACTGGCCCTTCATCAGGCATCGCAAAAGACGCATCGCGACACCGCCAGGCCTGACAGGCCACTTTCGGGGAGAACGATTAACGGCGGTAACCCCTTTCTCGGCTACCCGGAAGCCAACAGGCGCCTCTGCTTTTCCCGAGCTTCTCCGATAGGCAGCCCACCGACTTCTGAAAGAGCTCCTAGACCTAGACCCCAGGACGATCCGCCCCTCCGACAGCTCTTGGCCAATCAGCTGCAAAGACCTCGCATTCCGACAGCCGCAGTCCAATCGCTGAAGAAAAACAAGACATTTTCAGCCAATGGGGAGAGAACACCACCACGTGGCAAGGAGAGTTAGGCATGGGGAGGGGGGTGTTAATGTCTCAGGGCTTTTGGGATGACACCGTTTAACTTCTCTGTTCCCGCAGCTGGACGATATAATAACTTTAAATAGCATCTCAGCCTTGGTTTGGCTTGGCTTTGAAGGCGGAACTCTTCAAATACCACGGCTTTTGTTTTTGAAGTATACTATATAAATCCATTTATTTATTTGTTTGTTTGTGCGTTTGTTTGTTTATTGGTTCGATTTATATGCCGCCCTTCTCCAGAGACTCAGGGTGGCTTACAATGCGTTAAGCAATAGCCTTCATAGTTTTGTATATACCTACTTAGTAGGGCTTTAAATTCTTAGTTTAAGATGGTACAAATCTCTTCCTATTGTGGAACACGGAAGACGTAGTATTTTAAAAAAGTATAGAGTCCTTTTAACAGGACTCCAGCTCAGAATCGGTTACTTCTAACATCACAAGATCAAAAAGCAAATTTTGTAGTATTTAGAGTTCTTCCTCAAAAAAGAGGGTAAACAAGAGGTAAAGAAAAAACAAACAACCAGAAGAAAGGAAGATACTGTATAATCAGATCTTACATTCTCAGAATTGGCAAATTGATTTAGTTTATTGTTTCCTAGATGCTCTCTGAAGCCATTAAGTTTAAATTGTAGACTTTAAATGCCTAGAATCTCATTCTACATTCTGTTTTAAGAATATATGTAGCCCATATATGACTACAAATAATCCTCAATTTACAACCAATCATCTAGTGACCATTGGAAGTTACAATGGTACTGAAAAAGTGACTTATGACCATTTTTCACACTTGTGGCTGTTGCAGCCTCTCCATGGACACATGATCAAAATGTGAACGTTTGGCAAGTGGCTCATATTTATGATGGTTAAAGTGTCCCAGAGTCATGTGATCAACTTTTATGACCTTCTGTAAAGTCAGTGGAGAAGCCAGATTCACTTTACAACTGTGCTACTAACTTAACAACTGCTGTGATTCACTTAACTGTGGCAAGAAAGGTAAAATGGGTCAAAACTAAATTAACACAAATTTTGGGCTCAATTGTGGTCGAATGTAGAGGACTACCTGTGGCTACTCTTATATCTTTCCCTGCTTTTTAAAATTGTTCATTTGACAACAAATACCTGAATAGCAAACTGAATAACATAGATCCCATTTTTCAAATTGTCCTGAAGCAGGCTGGTTGTGTGTGTGTGTGCGGTGTGTATGTGTGTGTATGAACACATACACACATTTTAATAGATTCTCAACATAATTGGCACTGAAAATAAATTCCTGGATTAATTAGTGTTGAGAACCTGTTTAAAAAGAACAGACTGAAATGAAAAATATCTCATTTATTCACTTTTAGTAATCTAATTCAGATGGAGTAATATTACTATAGTACTATATTACTTCAGATCCCCTTTTTAAAAGTGTGCCAAGATTAAAAATAGCTGCAATTTTTAAAATATATTTTTTAAAGAACGATTTGAGTGTTTGAGGAAAGTTGAGGCTTTTCTCCCCTTTGACCAATTCCTCCCCCACTTTTTATGCATTTTCTTTGTTTCCCATGGCCCAAATACAATAACCCGTTATAGTTTCCTTCGTTTAGTTTTCCAGTTGCATCAAGCTTTTCCGGTCTCGATATCCAAAATGATATAGTGGCAACTGTCTCTGTTCTCCATCCTTATTTTGGAAGTATGCCTTCTCGTGGCACAATATTGGTATGGTTGGGAGAAGAATTCAGATATTTCTGTCAAATGTAAGGTTAAGAGTTGAGATGTGCCGACTTATTTAACTATTGGATTATAACCCATTATAAACAAAGCAATCACTTCCTATTAACATCATTCAATTCAGAAATAGTCAGACAATGTACTGTATTCTACAGGACTGGAATCGCAAATAGACGGAGACCATATTTCTGCACAAGATACAAAGTTTTCCATATTAAATTGACAAGAAAGAAACACAATCTTCTTCATTGGCTTTAGAATTCATGTAAGTTACTGATAACTATTCAGTTATTGATACAGATACAATACTAATTGTGCTGGCATAGGAGGCAAGAGGAAGAGGTCCAGCTCTGCCTCCAGTATGATTGTTGTATTGTCATGAAGGAATAGTGGGGTGTCGATCACGTAGCACCTGTCTAGAATATGTTCAATCAAGCATAGGAAAAGCATGATCTTTTCCTGAGATCATAAGGCAACTGTGGAAGTCACACTGCTGCTTCAAAGTGTTCCCTTCAAGGCTACATGCATATCCATGTACTCTCTCAATCACCTTTTGCCCTTCAAAATCCTGATTTCTGTATAGCACTATCAGATGTTGAAATGAATCCAACAGATTGTTGATCCATTTTCCAGCAGACTTCATCCTTGATATTGCTTGATAGCGACAAATATCCAAAGCTGAAGTCTGGGGAATTTAATTCAATGTACTTTAAAAAGCAGAAAGAAAATACAAATCACAAGTTACAAATCATAATATTTTTTTATTCATAAAATAGACACTCAAGCTTATTTACAATCAAGGCACAATGATTCAAGACCTCCAGTACCATAAACAGTGGGAAAATCCAGTAAACATCAAATATACATAGATTCATTTATTTATATATGAATGTATTTATGTACACATCACTAAAGATAAGTACATTCTTTGTAATTTAAAACATGCCTGGGAGATGGGAAGAAATGGGCAAATAAAATGTGACTATTGTCAGGGATGAATATTCAGGGAATGAAACCAAATTTTCTTGACAATGACATGTGGAACAGAATCCAGAGAAGGTCAATCCCTTTTAAGGGAGATTTTACGCATCAAAATAAGCCCCAATTTTGGTAGTTTAGATTCAATTTTGTTTAATGCAGAGGTCAGCAACCATCCTTGGCTCAAGGAAATAAGTTAAATTAAGGCAGTTTTCCAGCCCATTGCTTTCCAAATGCAATAGACTACAAGTACCATAATCCCATGCTGTTTGGGAATACTGGGAGTTGCAGTCCAACACATCAAACACAAGAATATTTGTTTGGAGCCTAGATTAAAAAAACAAGTCTGAAATGTTGGCCAACATAATGGATAATTAGATGTGAGCTAAAAGCAAGAATTTAAGGTGCCACAATTATTTTTGCTTCGTTTTGCTGTTATAAAAATCCTCAACTCCAAAGATAGTTTCATTTCTCTGAGCTGGCAAGTCCAATATTGTTTCTTATTAAACAGTGAATTGCTGGATACCACCCAAGTCAGAAAACCGAAGCATTTTTTGGCAAGATTAACTCTGCAGAAGTTGTTTCCCATAAATCCGTAGGTTTCTTATGTGAAGCATAAGACATTAATTTCTCCTCTTGATTCAACATGGTAGCCAGGGAACAGGTAGTGTGTAGGTGAACCTTGTTCTCTCTTAGTTGCCCAGATAGCTTCAGCCATTCTTATCTCACTACCTATTCACTGGGCTTCTCTAAAAGTTGTTTAATATTGAAAAGGAGTTGCCTACTTTGAACACTCTATTCACTTTTCTCTTCGACCCAGTTCAGATATGAAGGAAGCCATGCCTTAGACTTTCTTTATAATTAAATCACACTTCACCCAGGAATGTACAACTTTAGTAAGCTGTAGCTGAAAATTTTGGAATCCTTTTAGCAAAATAACAGCTGCCAACACCTGACCCATCTGGATATCATTTTAAAATTGCTCTTTAAAACAAAATCTGTCCTATTTGGAGATGATGGGGTCAAGACACTATATAAACATCCTTCCATGTCACTGACATAGTATTTTTGTCAAATGCCGTGAAAAGCATGGAGATCCTACCAAGGCTCACTGATGCAGGAAGGAGCCCACTAAAGGATGCTATCTGGGGCCTCCTGTACCTGGGAGCTAATCCTGCAATGAATTACTCCCTGGCATGTCTCAAACCCAGCCAGTGATCAGTCATTAAAAATAATGTCTAAGTTAAAAAAATAAAATGCTACGCTTCTCATTTCAAGCTTTCTTAGTATTTCTTAAAAATAAGATAATAGTACTAATACTAGTGAAACCACCCTTCCTGCCAGAGAATTAAAAATAGAAGGACTAAATTATAATCAGTAATCCTTAGTCCAGTACAAGCTCCAGTGCTGAAATATCCAGTACTTATTCTATAGGAAGGGTGGAAACTGATACTGGCCCAGAACTAAACAGGCTTCAGCCACACCATTAGATTCAAGAAAGGTTTTTGATAAAACCTTATTTCTAGGGGAGAGGGCAATACCACCTTGGCTAATTAGGACCTAAAAAGAGAGGTTAGGCCTGGGGAAATTGGTTCAAGATCCTATGGGAGCAATTGCAGACCCTATATATCCTGCAACTTTTCCATGGTGGAGTCAGGAAATATGGCAATTGCAGTTATAGAAGGCAAAATTCATTCAACCTCCCCTCTAAATGAAGTATGGCAGAGTATGATTAGAGCTGTAGTCCAATATATCTGATTGGTGCCAGGTGATGGAAGGCTGAGGGGAAAAATGAGGCAAGCATTAACAAGGACCAAAAGAGAGCATGGAGGCATCTACTACAACTGTCAGCAAATGAAAATGAGCAAATAAAAGTACTTTGTGTTTTTTTTAATATGGCTGTATGTCTGCATTAGAAAAATATAATACTTGTGAAAAGTGTATATACTTATACACTTATACTATAGTATTCTATTAGTATTTCTTATACTAAGAAAGAATCTCCCAAAATTCCCTGACCAGCTGCTCTTGGGTAAGGACAGGATGTTCAAAGAGAACTATTCTAGTGTTCTGTTCTGTTCTGTTCTGATAAGGGGATACACACACACAAATTGGTTTGTGGTTACTGAAAGAGGGTTTTGTGAAAACAGAAGGGCTTTCTTCAATAAAGCATCCCATAAACATATTAAGATGATTTTGCAAGATTATCATATTGAGTAAATATATAGGCACATCTTGGGAGGAATTCTAACTCTACATAAAGTATCTGCTGTGCATGAAGAGGATTTTTTTTAATTCTGAGAATCTTTGGACATTGGTCAGACCTGCCCCAAACCCTGGAGAGCTGTTGCCAATCCTGAAGACTCTGCTAAGCTATATCATCCAAAGTTGCTTTACATTATGACAGTATACATGTATGAATTTGAGAGAGAAGCTGCGTGTTGGCTTAATCAAGGTACATCTTTTGGAAGCCCAAGGATTCACCTGAAGGCAGTTTGACACCTAAGATTAGATTTTATAAGCTGCTAAAATGGAAGGCTGTGTGGGAATGCTCTGAGCTCATGAGAGGGACAGTCAAGAGTGGGGCTATATAATAAACAGCAATTTCATTAGATCACAACTTTTCCATGTAGGTGATTAACACAAGTGCTTATGCACTGTTGCCCTTTTAGTGCAGAATGAAGCTGATTTTCAAATCTGCTCTTCATTCTGCTTCATGGAACTATATTTCCAAGAATGCTGGTAGTGGTTTTGGAGTGTTGTGGGTTGGGGAGGGCGGAGGGAGAACCCAACAGTGCAAATGAAAAAGCTACTCCTTTGTGCCTCAAATTTTATAAATGCCTACCATATCCACCTTGCAAGAATAGTTTTCTCTCCAAGATCAGTGTCTGGAGAAAGGTTTGGGTCGTAACTGACCAAGGACATATAACTTACTATAAATAAGAGTTCCTTGGTTGGTCCAGCAATATTTACAAAGGAAAGCCAAGCAGCCTGGGAGTGAGCACAGGATAGGGGGGAAACTGAAGCAGATGTCAGTAGTATCTTCCCGTTTCCTGCCAGTTTGTCACCCATCGCTTCTTGTGCTTTGGAGGCAAGAAGCCGCCAGCTGGCTGGTAGCGCTCCTCCTGCCGGATGCGAATGGCATGGTATTTAGGCATGATGCGGTAGTAGCGGGTTGGCTTGAAAAAGTTGCACTGTGGATGGAGAGAAGAAAGGGGGAGGGGGAAGGATAAATATATTCAGTAGCAGAAACCAACAGTGAGAGACAGACCTCAGCTGAAAACCTGAGAGAGAAAAAGTTTCAGAGACAGGACAGGACAAAAGAGCAGCAAGATATATTTTCAACCATGAGAGAAAAAGAACAAGCTGAGCCAATACATTTGACCATTTTATCTGGGACAGGCTGATTTGGGAACTGAAAAACTCTGATTTTTGGCATAGATATTTTGTATGAACCAAATAGACAAAATAATGACTTGGTTACTTACCTTTTCTATACATCTTCTACAGAAAGCCTGTGCTCTGTCCCTTGGCCTCTCTATATATAGTACAGAGGCCATGTGGTGTCATCCAGGGAGTGGATGCCATTTCAGATCAGTCACAATTCTCTACTCTACAATAAAACAGCCAAACCTTTGCCTCAAACTTTGGGACAACTGCCAAGTCTTGAATGACTTTCTAAATATTATCATAGTGAGAACTGTATCTATAGTGTACCTATAATCTCTAATCTCACCAGTTGATCAGAGACAGTCAGAGATAAGTGGTTCCCAAATAGCCAAGTCTTAAGCTATAAAGGGTTTTAGTTTATAGGTCACAACTAAAATGTTATCTTCCACCTGAAAGCCAACTGATAACCAGTGCAGGTTTCAAAGCATCACATGGGCACAATGTGACATGCCCATCACTCCTGCTGTATTGAATTCTGTACCAGTTGTAGTTTTTGAATGATCTTCAAAGGCAGTCACATGTACAGCACAGTGCAGTAATCCATTGTGAGCTAATTAGGACATGAGCGATTGCCTGATAGCCCTTCCAATCCAGGAACAGGTGCTACTAACACACTAGCTGAATATGTGTAAAAGCCATCTTGGCCACAGTTGCCACTTGCTCTTTTAGCAGCAGCTAAAAGTCTAAAATAAACCCCAGATTGCATACTTTTTTTTTTACTGAAGAAATACTATCCCCTCCAAGAATAAAGATGTAAGTCCCTAGAACTGAAACTGGGAAAATATCCACAACAGTCTCAGCAGGATTGAGTTTCTCCCTCTCCATCTGTAGACCTGTACAACCCCCTGACTGGGACGGGACTTCAAAAGTATCTCTTGGTCCAATGGGATTAAAATATGCAATTGGATATTATTGGTGAATGGATGAAACCTGATACTGAGCCAATGTATAACCTTGCCCAGTGGCTTTATGGAGATGTGTAAGAAAAGGGGTATGAATACAGTACCAAGACATCCCACAAGTAAGAGGCTGCAGTCTCCCCTCCCCATCAACATTGACTGGGATAAACAATGAAGAAAGGAGGAGAACCACTGACAATTTCTACTTCCTGCTGCCAGTCCATGAGGATACTGTAATTGGCTCCACTATGGATTGACAAGTCCAACCAATGCTATCTCTATACTGCACACTATACAAAAGAAAATGTATTGTGAGCATCTTCCCTCACTACATTTTCATAACATGTTGCTTTTTGTTTTTTTAAAATGGGGAGGGGGGTATCTGCTGAAATTCCATTTGTCCGTTCCTATTACAAACCTCTGCAAGGTGTGATGCTGAAATAGCAACAGGGAAGATGTTTGCAATTCAGTGCCAAGTCACAATAGCTCTAAATACGAGTGCCATATAGAGAGCCCAGATGCTGGAAGCCATGCTTTAATCTTAGCACAGTTCATTTTAGAAATTACTGCCTGGCTGGGAGTTATTTTTTCAATGAATGTTGAATTTGATAGATAAGGGTGACGGGTAGGCATTCCTGACTACTGTCTGAGGCATCTTTCCTTTAAAAAAATATTCAAAATAATTTTGTACAGGGCACAGACTTTTAAGGATGATCCCAACCAGTACATTAAAGGTCAGCTCTGAATACCTCAGTCAACCCACAGATACTATTCTGTCAGGTTCTTCCGGTTTGCAACTAAACTTCCCTTTGTGTTCCATTTGGAAGATTCAGCTCCTCCATAGAAAGCAAAACGTCTCTTCCTTTGCAACCCTTTCTGTATCTTCTATCATCCACGTTCTCAGCAATATTTAAGATAGATACCTCCTATGCTTCACATTTTGTGGGAGCTCTTTCTTCTCAGAAACTTCTTCCTGGTGACTCTCACTAGAAGTATGCTGAAGCAAGATCAGATTAAATGATTCAAGTATCTGAACTTTTTTTTTACTTTTTACTTTTTTTTACTTTTTTTTTTACTTAAGTATCTGGACTTTGTGTATCCTACACCTTGATACTGGCAATACAGTGAAAATGCCCAATGTATCACGAGTTACCATGGAATTGCAAATATTTTTCTGTTAAAGGTTAAAGACCCATGGGAATAAATAACTATAAACAGTTAGAAGGCAAGACTGAAATTTAAATATTAAAAAAATATGGACCATTATTTTGCAATATTAGTTCTCTTTTTCTCCCCTCTTTTTTCCACTTGACTGAAACTTTGTCCATTGGTGGGTTTTCCATTATGCACCAGTGTATTTCAATAGGGTTGACCACCATAACAGTATTACTTTCCTGCATTGGCTTAGCCATCTCAACAATGGTCACTTGTATTGGCCCAGGAGGTGAAAAGAAACAGAGTCAAATGAAAAAAGAAAAGATACATGTCATTATTTAAAGTGCCATCTTGAAAGCCACCCTCAAAATACTTGGTAATTCCTAGGAAAAGAAGTTTGAATTAGTAATGCAAACAGATAAAAAGAGAAGCTGCTTTAAATTTAGTGCAGAGGGTCAAATATGTTGAGAGTAATCTGCTTTGTGAATAATTGAAGACAGATGTGGCATAGCTGCTAAGGAGAATAGATAGGCTGAGTTTTAGAATAGGGAGTCTCAGCCGAAAAAGTTTTTAATCAAGAGATGGTAAAGTGTCAGGGTCAAATTCCCTAAACCCAGATCCTTCGATTTAGCATTCTTAAAGTGTGTTAACCTGAAATGAGCAGGCAGAAAGCACTTTTTTGTTGACCAATGAAAGGCTTCTAGAACTTGTGCCCAAATCTCAGAGGTTGATATTTCATACAAATAGATTTTTTTTAACATCTAAATCCAACTCTAAAGCCTGAACACTCACATTTACTAGATTAGAGCCAAATCTCCAGATCAGGTTTTACAAAAGCTGTATTTGCACATGCTTAGCTAGGCTAAGGACAGGACTACCATACTTAGCAGTTCAGGTAAATCACGTTAGTGGTACAGTTAGAATGGAATGGTTTTAAGTCAAATCAGATCTGAGACTGTTTGGGGCTATTCTGACATTCTCTAGGTAGCTATGTTGTGGAACATGGTAAAGTGGATTAATAGAATGTTAAATTATCTCTTCCTGTTCTCAGCTCTAAATGAGTGACCTACCAAAGTGTTACTGTACACTGTCTGATTTCTTCTATTTTCCACAATTTTCCAATTGTGGGGTGGTAGAGGTAAATAGAGGGGAAAATATGCTTGAGTTAGGCCCTCCTCATCCTGTCTATTGTGAGTCTGAACCCAATCAAGCTACAGGGGGGCTTTTACCCACAAATTGGACAAAAAATACTAGGAAATGGCAGCTCTCATGGCCAGACTTCCTGTGAACATGGATGCTGCCAATGGGCTGAGGAATAATTGATTATGCTCCTTAGAGTGCTTACTCAGGATTTGATTTGATTTTGATTTTATTAAAAGTAGGGGCAGATCTTTCCAAAGTGACCATGTAAATACAGTCAGCAGAAAGGATGGCTAAAATGCCTTACCTGTCAATAACTAAACTACAAATATAGGGTTTCAGATTTTGGCATTAAGCTAGCACATACTTCGAACATATTATTTAAAGTTCTTCATCTCTTCAGGGTTTCTGTAATATAATAAAGGGGACTGATAATTTTTCAACATAATAATAACCAAGAAGTTCTCTGTACCCGAATATTTTGTATCATCTTGACAGCAAGACCAACCCAAGTATCTACTAATGTACTACCTACTTTTTTTAAAAGTAGCAGGTGATGGGCTACTTCCCTGCCAGAACAATTCCTAGTCAGTGCATATAATCCTGAATGAGATGAACCATCCATCAAAATAAGGCAATCACCTGTGGCCAGCTGTACCAATCCTCTACATTCTCTAACTCAACACTAGACTACCAATCTAGAAGCAAGAATGAAGAAGTGCAGGGAAAGTTTCAAAAGTGCAGGGACACAAGGAATTAAAAGCAGATCTTGTCCCACCCATCCAACCACCCCACAATAATTTACCAAGATACAGGGTAAAGGGGTGGGCAGTGTCCCCCCCCAGACAGGAACTAGTAGCTGTCGGTCAGCCGCTTAGTTTCAGAAGGTTGGATCTTCATCATGGCTTTCTGGCCCTTGGCTTCATACAAGGCTCGTGTGCTTGCCCTCCGGAAGAAGCCACACTATGAGGAAGCAGGGGGCAAAGGTCAGGGTTGATGGGGGTAAGAAATATAAAACATAACTCAAGTATCCAGCCTATGGTCCAATAATTATTAACTTCAGTGTGTGTGATGGAGAAGGCTTGTTTCATTGTTTCACTCCAGGCACTGTTTTGAAGGTCAGATGAAATTAATCCCTAAAAGTAAAAACCTTCTATTGCAGTTTTAACCTGTCTGAGGTTTTCATGAGGCTACTGTCCCATAGCAACAGCCTTAAAAATAATTAATAGAACATGAATTAGCAATCTCAGACATGCCCCAGCAAACAAATGATCCGCTATTCTTAAGTATTTGTCAAAGTGTTTCATACCAGGGAGGAAATGCTGTTAACCCTATTGAAATATAGCAGTGATGAAACTGGCATGTTTTGGCATTTGGGGCTTCTTCTGGGTTCTCTCCAGCAGTAGCAGCAGCTCACCAGAAAAGCCAGAAGGAAATCTATAAATGTTTGCTCATTAGAAGTGGAGGACACTTGGCCTCCTGAATAAATTTTGAAAGGGTACCTTGCTGAAAGCAGTGTCTGAGAACATACCCCTTCAAAGCTTTGCAAAACCCTAATAGTCAGTTACGATGGTTGCAATTCAGAGATAAACTTTCCTTGGCCAAACCTATGGAGCTAAGCAAGGAATAAGCAACCAGATGCCTTCTGTATGTTCTGGATTTCAATTCCCATATCCTAATGATATGGCAAAGGACTGTAAGAACTCTAATCTGAAAATCACTAGGTTGTCTACTGCAGGAATACATTTTGGAAACGTAGCCGTGTCACAATCCTCTCAGAGCTTCCGAATATTGAAGACTCTCTAGTCTGATAATGGCTTCCAGAAATAGGGAACCGACAGAGATTTTCATAAGGCTTTAGTAATGTACACTATGCAGACTGCTCTACTAGTCCCTCAGAAGTGTGCCTAAAAAATCACAATGAGTCACTGGACGACAGAGAAGGATAACTGCAGTGCACTGACTGATATTGCTGTGTTATCCTAAGGCATCAACACCTATGGACTTCCAAGCATTCCCCCATTTCCTGCACTAATTAGAATCTAAATATAGTTTCTTAGCCATCAAGCCAGATTCCTTGTGGTAAAAAAGAGCAAATCAAATGCCCAGCAGAGCATTTGTTTGTTTGTTTCTTCTTTGGCTGATCTCCAAAGAGATGTGCTTGAGCTACATACCAGAGCTGACTCAGTGTAGTTTACGTCATTCTGGACAAAGTTGGAGAGACAGAATTACTTTCCACCTGCCCATTTGGAACTAGCCTGGCCAGTTTTGCTGCAGCCAAATACGTAAACATTTTGTTACCAGGTGAGGCCAATGTATTCATTATCAAAGAAAACAATATTACATGTACTTTCATCATAATGCTTGGATATTGAGACGTCAGTTCAATCAGTTGGACTATGTGGGTCAATTTGCATCATGTAAGCACATGTCATTAAGAATTGTTTGCAACTTGGGATCAGCAACTTCCAAGGGTCTTTATATCTAGGTTGAGTTGGGGGATGGGGGGGAAGTGGGACTGTCCCTGACCACTATTTAAGGCTTCGTTTCTTACCTTCCATAGCAGTAAGATGATACAGCCCAAGAGCAGTAGTCCTGCAGCAACAGCAACTAGCACCACCCACAACTCAATCTCAGCCTGCAGCTCTTCACTGAGTTCCGAGTCAATGTCTACAGTAAACTGAAATTAGGACAAAGAAACAAGAAACGGACAGGTCTTTGCAGAGAGAAAAAAAACCAGGATATATCCAAAGTTGGTTTTGAGGAACAGCATGCGCAGAGCTGTTCCAGTAAAGAAAAACAGAGGAGCATCAGTACAAGACTATTAGCACACTCTCATTGACATAATTCAATGCACTGAATGCACCTATTTATTCTTAATTACTCTTTGCGTTATATATTCCTCCAAAATCCAAAAAGCTCTCTCTCCACACCTCTCTCTCTGTTTGTATGTCTATATATCTATATCTCTCTATCTTTATCTCTAATTCTATCTCTAGCCAATTAGGATTCAGTGCTGTCTGTCTAGGAATGTGGTAAATGCGCAGGAGGGAAGCTGTCTCCTTTTTTGTGGTATCCAAATGCCTTAAAGGGCCAGGAATGTTACTCATGTAGGACTCCTAATTACCTTTATAATTCTACTGTCATCTTCCAGACCTTCAGCTAAATGCACATATGCTGAGATGGAAGATGAGGAACATAATCCTGTTTTCACCACTTTTGGAAACAAATTAAAAGGCCTTCAACTAATATCCTCAAAGTCATCGTTAGTTTCAATAGATTGCAGGTGTTTTCATCAATTGTTGTAATTGAACAGAGTGGACTGAGGGCAAAGGGCACAGAGAGAAATAGGGTTAGGGTTAGGGTTAGGGTTAGGGTTAGGGTTGGGTTGACTCCGCCTTCCATCCTTCCGAGGTAGGTAAAATGAGGACCCAGATTGTTGGGGGTAATAAGCTGACTTTGTATAAAATATACAAAAGTATGAAGGCTATTGCTTAACACATTGTAAGCCTCCCTAAGTCTCCGGAGAAGGGCGGCATATAAATCAAATTAAAAAAAAAAATAGGGAGCTGTGATGTGGGAGACAGCTGACATGAAGCTGTTCTGGGAACTATGAATAGTGGTTACTACCATCATGGTTTTTTCTCTCAGTCAGGATGAAGTATCTGAGGGGTAGTTGTTAAGATTAACAGAACAGCAGAGAGGAGGAAGGGCGAAGGGCAGCACATATCTTCCTGAGTTGCATTCCATGTAAAAAGGAAATAATTATTGCTATTGTTATTTTATCCAACTTATTTTAAATGGCAACCTTCCCTTCACAGGGAACAGCAATCCAGCATAACTTTTTGACTTGCTTACCATTATACTTACCTACTATTAAAGGTAGGTCCAGATTTAATATCCATTCGTTCAGCCACTATTTAAAGTTAGGATGACATTGAACATAGGGAACGTATGCCAGATTGTCATAGTTATGGCCATCAAAATGTCCTTGTGGTCTAGTAATTGTATTTTGGATGCTCAACTCACAGTTACAGCATCCTACAGTCAACTGCAACCTTCACTGCCAGCTTCCAACAAGCATGTCAACAGGAGACCACAAATGTCAATCACATAACCATGGGACATTGCAATGATGTAGGATTCGCCTAACAAGGGCAACTAGAACTATCAACACAGTAATTTAGCATCATGCCTTATAACCATGGTAAGGACCACCTGTATTATTTTAAGCATGGAGAAGTTTCTTGTACTTAATAAATGTGGGCAGAAGTAGAATACATATTTGATCACCACAGGTGAAGTGAGCTGGGTTGGGTTAAATTTTCAGTGATGTTCTTCTCTCTCTGGAAGCCAAAGCCCTAATGGCTGTGAAAGCCCAGAGCCCAACAGCTGGATGGGAAGGGTAGTGATGCACTGACCCACCTGGATCTCCATAGGTTGCCCACCTCTGAAGATTCCTTCTCCATGCAACCTGGGATGTTTGTAAGGGAGATTTTGTTTCTCCCCCCCCCCAATGTGACTTCCATCCAGAGCATGTTGGACCATCTAAACTTTGCCTCTGCTGCAGGCTACAAATGAGAATGCAGCTCTATTTTGAGTGAAAGTTTTTAAAAATGGTAAATGGCATTTTTAAGCCAAATTAAGGGACTGAGTGAATGAGTATTAAGTAAATCACACTAAACAAAAGAGTTTCACAAAAGCATGGTAGAACAGTTATTCTCTTTCCAGATGTTATCAGATTACCAGGTTATCAGATTACCAGGCTGCAAACTTGAACACAGTTTTGTGTCATACTCTGAGGGAACTTGACAACTAGCTCACCCTCACAAAGGAAAAAAACAAGGTTCAAGGGAGTCTCCTTCCAACCCTCCAAAGAGGTCTCACTTGTGTGTCAAATGATTTCATCAATCTGCAAAAGTATGGCAGGACTAGGCCAGAGTCAGCCCTGAAAATAAATTCCAGAAGTATTGCTAGAATCTGATAATTATGGAGGAAGGAAGAGAGCAGAGGGTCATGGGGAAAAGATCTGCCATACCTTCATCCTCAATCCATGTGTTTTCTTTCCATGCATACCTTCCCTCATGATAATGTAGTACTTTCACTCCCTCTCTGACTGGCCAGCAACTTTTTCAACATCACTTTGCATCCCCACTGGGTAGTTTTACATGACATGCATTGGTTAATCTACTTTCTGGATACATATAATATATTGAACTATAAACTGACCAATCATGTTGGTTTTGTGTAATATGAGAAACCACCACCACCACCATTAACACACACACACACATAAAGTAAAATTGGACAGTGACCTACTCTAAGAGCTATTGGGCTTTGCTGTAATAAAAAAGCTACTGCAGAAGATAAAAGAAGAGCTTGCCCAAAGCAGTTGGATCATTTCACTAGCTCCCGTGGTTCCTGGATGAAGCTGTTTATCTAGATCCGCACCAGTCCGGCTTCCGACCTGGGTACAGCATGGAATCGGCATTGGTTGCATTGGTGGATAATCTCTGGAGGGCTTGGGATAGGGGTTGTTCCTCTATCCTGGTCCTGTTGGATCTCTCAGCGGCTTTTGATACCATCGACCATGGTATCATGCTGCGCCGGCTGGAGGGGTTGGGGG
>JANHZT010002724.1:365881-378581 GCA_032468215.1 Stegonotus admiraltiensis | reverse complement strand
AGGACGGAAGGAAGGAAGGAAGGAAGGAAGGAAGGAAGGAAGGAAGGAAGGAAAGTGCAGCCCCCAACCACAAAAAAAAAGAGTATCTGCCTATTCCAGACTTTAAGAGAGAGGTCTGAACGACTTATCAATTTAAAAACAAACAAAAACATGTCCCAGTGTTAAAAAATAATGTATTATGAAGGTTGAGCTAGAACCAATCAAACTCACTTTTCTCTATAGTTCCTAACTTTTAACAGCCTGTCTGCAGTTGTCTGTTTTAGACACATGTTTAATCTCATTGGCAGAAAAAAATTCTGGAAATGTGTTAAAGGGTGTGATTAAATGTGCTTATTTTCCATCTCTGCTCTTACAAAGTACTAGAGCTCAGCATCAAAACTGCATTCAGAAAGTGTAAGTTGCACTTAAATCAATATAAAAAGCAAAAGTTAATCAGAGAAAGAGTCCCATGGATTATATAAATATTAAGGCTGCAATTGTTTATATACTTATTAAAATATGTTTTTCTGAACAGATGTACTTCTAAACAAATTTGAATATAATTTCTTATAAATGAACCCTATAAAAATGAAAAAAACATTCAGGCTTACCAATTGCTTGGCCCCAGTTTTTACTTTATAGAGAAATGAACGAGATTCTTAATTACAAAAATAACAGCACATGTTGGCTGTAAGTAAAAGTTCCAAATCCAACTTAGGGCAATACTTTTAATGACACTAAATATTGTTAAACATGCAATGTGTGGGATCAAACTGGTGCCAGATGTTACCCCTACCTGTACTCATTTTCTTCTTCTCTGTTAGTGTTTTATAAGTGGCTAGCTTGATCTTAACCCTGCTTTCCAGCAGGAATTTCTTTAAACCAGAGTTTCCTCAAGTTCCAGATGGGTGGATTTCAATTCCTACAGTGATTGGGAGCCATAGATTTATAATTAATAAATAAATTCACCATCTAACATTGCCGTACTGAGAATTTGGGGAAATGAAATTGCGAAAGTCGAGAAACAAGATTTTAAGACAAGGATGTCCCACCTTGACAATTTGAAGACTGGTGGTGGACTTCAACTTCTATCTGTGGGAGTTGCAGTCCACAAGTCTTACAGTTGCCAAGTTTAGATACACCTGATTTAACCTATAAATTCTTTATCCTACTGGTATACATACTGAGACCATCAGTATGAATACTTCTGTCATATTGTAATTATAAAAGCACCAGAAGGGGTGATTTAACAGATGTGGGAAGATATCGTTAAATTTATATAATCAATTACATTAATTTTAGATTTTAACTGACCCCACTTATTTTCTGGAGTGCAGCTCTTTACCTAAACAGATTACGTAGCTGGCTTTTTATCTCTTTAAGAAACATTCGACCACACATCCCATCTTATCCCAGCCCAGCCCAGCCTAGCCATGGAGTTATGGTCCAAGGACAAAAAGAAAGCAGTAAGATGGAGAAATCTACTTTAGCTCTATCAGATATGATCCTTCTGTACATCAGGCAGGCAGTCAGTAGGAGGGAATAAAGGAGAATGCACAAATCCCAGGAAATCATCTGCAAGATGAGGCTTGCATTTGCTACAACAAAGCCAAAGGAATAAAGTGAAAAGGATGCCTGCCACATGACTAGTTAGAATGCCCCCCCAAGCACCCCACTAGAATCCAGCCAAGAGCCACCAATTCATGTGCCTGTGGGGGGTGGGGGAGAGAAGTGCTTTCCTATATCCCCAAATAAGGTAATACTCAGCAACAAGCTGCAATCGTTCAGAAGATTAACAAGATAGGCCTCTTGGCACCAACCATGTCCTTAGCATGCCCACTAAGGCACTCTATGCCCTATGCCCTGTTTTGAGTTTAGCTGTACTGGCACTGGGCATCACATTGCCTGACTTTTAAGTTCCCAGAATATCCCTAAGGTAAAAACATTCTGGAGCATTGTGGGAAATTAATGGGGAAATCAGGTTCACTTAACAACTGTGTTACTAAACAACTGCAGTGATTCACTTAACAACTGTGGCAAGAAAGATCATAAATTGGGATAAAAGTCAACATATGTTTCACTTAGCAACATAAATTTTGGGCTCAGATGTGATTGTAAATCAAGGGCTACCTGCACAATGTTTTGGCAGGAAGGTAAAATTCAGGAAACAGAAAAAGTTCTCTCCCCCCTGCCCTCCCTTTTTCTAGACTTCTTTTTCTCTGGGTTTAACTGGAATAATTTATTTAAATAAGACCTGAGACAAACGAGATAAAGGTTCACAATATCATACCTCTCCCTCCTTTCCTTTTCTCAGCTGAGAAACATCAAGCAAGATATATATAGCTACCCCTCTCTTTGCAACAGTAAATCTCTGAGTCCATTTCTTGGAAAAGTCTGTGTAATCCACTTTTGGCCTTCCAATGAATGGCAAATACTTATTTTTTTCTATCAGGCTTTTGATCTGCTGCATTAATTTATCTCTTAGTTCACATTTTATGATCAAAGTATATTATCTAAATGAAACAGGCTTTATTGATTCAATATATACTACAGTATCCAACTTTTTTTTTTGATTTTATTTATATGCCGCCCTTCTCCGGAGACTCAGGGCGGCTTACAATGCGTTAAGCAACTTGAGTTGAACACATGGTGATTTTATGAACAAATCTATGCAATTTTCAGGACAATGCTGCAGAAGCGATTGCTATTCCTATCCTACCAAATTCCTATCCAAATGTTAACTAGGCAGCCTTACTTAAGCTTCTTAACTAATCTTCTGAAGATAAAATGGGATATATTTAAAATTAAGCAATTAAATTAAATATAATTTCTCTCAATAGTCATTGGTTCCTTTCATTGTTATATATTTGGATGACTTTTGAGTGAAGGTTCAAAAGCCCAATACTGACTGCTGAGTAGACCTAGTTATAAAACTCAGTATTAATTGATAAACTACAGCAGCCAGATTAGGTGATTCACATTAGTTTCACATGTAATGACACTCCATGTTAGTGAAACAAGAAGGCAATTATGTTCACAAAAGATTGATGGGCCTTTTATCTAAACTGGTTTTTTCCAGCCTGGCATCCTCCAAATATTTGGGATTGCAACTGCTATGAGCCCAACCAACATACACAAAAATCATGAAGATGGGGATTGTAGTGTAAACCAAAGGAAGAGTGTGTCGAAGAAACTGATTTACAGGCAAATTCAACGAACATTCATTATTATATGCACGCAAGAGGAAAAACTTAGCTGTTTTGTATTAAAACAACTTACACATTCTGAAGAATAGGTTTACCTTGCTTGCAACTTAATAATAAGATATACACATTATGAGAAAAACTGATAAATTAGTACACACTTTGGCTGAAGTTAGCTCAGACTAAATTAAATGGACATTTTATGATATTCCCCCACTCACAAATTCCTGCTTAAAAAGGTCAATTGCACTTCTCTAAGTATCCCTAGTGGCTACTGATTAGCAGCAGTTTTGAATAAATTCTTTGTTAATCATACGACAGTACAGTATTTAGAACAGTTTCTTGCTTTTCAGAAAATTCTTACAGGAGGAAGGGGGAGAGGATAAAATATACTACAGGAAAAAATTGCATGCATTCATGAAACTAATATGACACTCTAATATCTCATATCCAAATCTGCACACATGGACAGAGGCTACAAATTTCCAAGTTAGAGCTATAAATCACTTTATTCAGCATGGCTACTTCGAGATGTCCTGGAGCAGATTCCTCAACACCCTTATGGGAAGTGTAATTCAACACAGCTAGAGGGCACTAAGCATAAAAAAAGATAAATAAATAGATAAAACTCCAGCTAAATAAAAAACTGGAATAAGCCTAACAGGTGCACCGTGCAGAATATATATAAACCAGTAACTTTATGGTCTCTGTGTGTGCATGCATCCGCGTGTACTTAAATGCTTGTTACTTAGTAAGAGACCAGAAACAGACTGCCTGCCTCCAAAAAAGGAATCAAAAGCATGACTTTTAATTGAAAGCAGACTGGAGAAACTCTCTGCCTTTATGTTTGCAAAATGAATGCAAAATTGGGGGGGTTGGGGGGGGTTAAGGGTGGCATTGCTTTTTTTTTTTACAGTTCAAACAAGTAGTGTTAAAATGGAAAAAAAAATAAAGAATGCTTTATACTCAGCAGAATCCCACCCATATCTATTCAAAAGGAAGTCCCATTGAATTTTGTGAGATTTGCTTAGGGGTAGAACAGAGCTAAACCCACAACAACTGATATTCATCTAGATGTCAGGAAACTGACGATCCTGAAATCCAAATGACTTTTAATTACCACCACTGTGTTTGCTGAATGAGCTTGTGTAACTCACAAGCCTGCATCTTTCTTGGTTCCGGCATAGTTACACAAAAGGAACAGAATTAGCCTCAATTCAGAAAGCGCGGCTAGGGAGGGGAGGGGAGGGGAGAGAGAGAACCATAGTAAAAGGAACTCATTTCCAGCAGTTTCTTCCCACCCCGACATTGTAGTAGTTTTGCATCTCCCACTCACCCAGCCACCCAGCCACCCAGCCCCCGCTATCCCCCGCTGTCTGGTTTGGTTTCCACTTACAGGTATCTTTCCGGATGGAATTGATGGTGCAGAGCTACTGAGAATCCGAAGTAACTGTCGGGAGTTTTGCCTTTCTTCAGAACCACAAACTTAGTGTCCAGGTTGAAGGCAGCACATCTTAGAGGGGCAAGAGACAGCCACAGCATGTATCCCAAAAGCAGAAGCGGGCGTCCCCAAATCCGCTTCCTTTTCTCAGAGGCTACCAGGAGAAGCTGAAAGTGCGTAGGGGCCATGGCTTGCCAGATCACTTTCCCTCCTACTAGCGAGCGCCCGTGCAGAATGTGGCTGGCTTGCTGGGAAAGCCGATACAGAATACCGCTGCTGGTTGAGGAATGTTTTGTGTCGCTGCTGCTCCGTTCTTCGCTCGCAGTGAAGACGCCCCAGTCTTCTCCCCGCCAAAGGTTTGATTCTAGTGCTTGCCTGGGCGGGTAATTAAAGGGAAGCGCGCGTCGTTACCACCCCTCCTGCTTCTCCTTTCTCTCCACCTTGCGCACAGTCTAATCGGCTGGTTCTCCAGCACTTTTCTTCCGGGGGAAAAGAAACAAGAGCTTATGATCTCTTAAAGGGCCCGCCCAGGTTGGATACCTGCCCAGCACACAAAAGGGGGAGGAGGGACTGATGTGTAGCAGTTAAGGTGTTGGGCATAAACTCAGGAAGCCCGATTTCAAATTCACTCCCGATCGTGGGTACCCAGTTGGGTCTGTTATCGCTTCTGCTGTTCGATCTACCTTACAGGGCAGCTGTTGGGAGTAGAATCGAAGAGGGCTGGCATATAGAAAATTTAATGCTACATTATTATAGTGCTAATCATAATGCTTATAAACAAAAAAGCATCTCAGCAAAACAATAGTTACAGTTAGCAGTATATATTTGGATACTTACTTATATCGGGAGGCTGCGGCAATATGAGTGATTAGGAAAATAGCCTCCACACAAATCTGGAAGCATGGCTATTCACTACAACATAAATGATGAAAAGTCGTGTTTTTAATAATAAAGGAGATCTATGCAAGAGCTTTCCTAAACTACGTAGACAAATAGGGCTTTATCCAAAGTATGGTTCAGTATATGAAATGATAAAAAGGAACAGTACTTTTCATTCAAACAAGGAAAACAGACCAGTTAAAGCATACTATAGAGCATTCAATTTTCCTAACTCATTTCTATATCGTGGGAGCCATTCCTTGGGGCATGGAGAAAGTAACTACATTATCATAGAGATCAAGCAGAGGAGAAAGACTGTCAAAAGTCTTGAAAGTGATTTCAGTATAAACAAACATTCTCATTAATTGGGGAGGGGGGGATAAAACTTGGTTTAGTTCAGTTTAGCCAATAAGAACAGGTTCTGGCATTTTTGATGACATTGTTACTTTCTGGTAAACTGCATAGTATATCTAAAGGAAACACAAGCCCTTGACTTGGAATTAAGATTTACCATCTGTACCTTCCATTTTCACTAGTCACCCAGTGATTTACCAAGAAAGACTATTGTATATGGCAATCTTCAAGGAGATTGAGTCCTGCTCTAGTACCCACATTGCATCTGAGAAACACTTGAGAAGTAGGTTGGGGTGAGAGACAATGATGGCTTCCAAATTATCCCAGAAATTTTTGTGACCAAGCAGGGATGTAAAATTAATTATCTATTTAACATCTTCCATGTTCAATATTATTAGCCATTAAATCTAAATCACAGGTGCAGTTCTAGTTGTCTAGTTCTAATTTCCTGGTTCTAGAACTGAGCCCTGATTCAATTACCTATTCCTGAAATCAGAATTTAAGGATAAGGTTTTGTCTCTTTCAAGTTAATAAAGTTCCTTTTTGGAAGGACAGAAGCTGACAAGATGGGAGAAAGGCTCTTGGCCTATTACAGAGAACCATTATCTCAATATAAATCCCTTTCAATGTTAGGAAGTGAAAAGCCAATTATCTGTTGACTTGTAAACTTAGGAGTTGAGAACTATAATTTAAACCCTGGAAAATGGATGATATGTAGGCTTTAATCCTATGTACGTAACGTACATAAGAGCTTCGTTCTTATTTGAAATGAAGAAACTAATCTAGTTGTGTTATGTTGTTGAGCCTTTGGCTTAATATAGGCAAAGTTTTTGAATAAGTGCCTGGAGAATCAAAATTTCCAACTGTGTGAAATCTTGCTATACCACATTTTAGAACAACCATTTTTTACATAGTTAATAGATCAGCTTTACTGATTTTGTTGACTCATGTAGACTCCTTTGTTTTGTCTGAAGTAGCATCTGCAATTCCACATTTCGCTTGCAAAATTTTTGGTTTTAATGTTTGTGATATCCATCCTTGAATTAACTTTCTAAAATACAGTTTGCAGAATCATAACCCCACATCATTTATCCTAAGGACATTTAGGATTATCAGTATTGATAATGATATAGATAGGGGTAGAGATCTGTCCAACTCCTTTTGACCACTTAATCTACTGATTACATATAGCCCAGTGGTGGGATTAAAAAAAAATTACCGGTTCTGTGTGCATGGCATGGCTTGGTGGGCATGGCAAAGGAAGGATACTGTAAAATCTCCATTCCCTCCCCACTCCAGGGGAAGGATACCGTAAAATCTCCATTCCCACCCCACTCCAGGGGAAGGATACTTCAAAGTCCCCATTTCCTCCTGATCAGCTGGAACTCGGGAGGCAGAGAATAGATGGGGGCAGGGGCAGGCAGAGGTGATATTTACTCGTTCTCCGAACTACTCAAAATTTTTGCTACCGGTTCTCCAGAACTGGTCAGAACCTGCTGAATAGCACCTCTGACAGTCACTAGACAATGAAAAACAGTTTGGTGAACAAGGCATCAGGCATTGGGCTAGACACTAGGAGATCATGAATTCTAGTCCCACCTTAGGCACAAAGTCAGCTGGGAAATCTTGGACAAGGGACTTTCTCTCAATCCTAGGAAGGAGACAATGGCAACCACTTCTGAAAAAGTGCCAGGAAAACTGAAGGAACTTGTCTAGGTAGTCTCCAAGAATCAGACACAGAAAAAAAGGGGGGAAAGATTGGATATTGATTTTTACCAAGTAGATCTGTCAGTCATGACTTGATTGATTGATTGATTGATCGATCATTTGATTTAGCAGGACTATAAATCCCCACAGGAGTCAATTATCCTGTATCAAACAACAACAACAACAACCCAGTATTCTAGCCAACAGGTATCATTTGCTGAACTTCTCTTACTGTGTCTGTTAACATTCAGACAAAATTGACTTTCTCTTGTTTGACATCTGTTCTGGTTTTGAAGATGTTGTAATCAAAACCAAAATCATCATAAAAACCAATCAAACTGGGTATCTTATGCTCCCCATAGGCCAGGATGTTAAATGTCATCACATTGTCGTCATGTGATGTATCACGACTTTTTCCCCCTTGGCTAAACCAGAGGTGGATGTGGTCAGCTCATGACACATCCGGCCTGTGGGCTGTGAGTTTGATACCCCTGCCATAGGCCCTTTGGAAAGTTCAATTGTCATGTGTTTTTGGCAAGCCAGGATATTGGGAGCCAAGCTAATTTTCTCGGGAAACTGTTACATTAAATGGAAATTTGAATTAGTGTGGATGATGATCCCTTTGTATGATGTTCTGGTTTCATATTATTTCCTCCCTCATCCCCAAACTCCTGAAACTCCTCCTTTCTCCATTTTACAGTATTTTTTATAATAGCCCATCCAAATTCATAACAGTTTGGAATTATCTATGTATTTCATAATAAACAAATGGTTCTCCAACTGAGAAGCAAAGGCCAAAAGTCTTTGGAGCAGAATAAGCTTAGTATTCATTAAGGATTATTTCATTTATGTGTTGCATTTCAATGGGGTTCTTTTAATTATCTTAAATTGATTCTGGAAAAAGCAGTGCTGACTTAGTGAGAGTCAGACTACATGATTATAATGTTCTTTTGCCATTAAAGACAGCTCAGAAAAACTGATGCATTTAATACCCGGATAGTAAGATTACTGTTAGAACCAACGTGGTCAGCATATATTGCATGCATGGTCTTGTCAAATACAGATAGAAAACCATCTGTATAACCAGGAAGAAACTAGAGAATAATGACCATCAAAAAATTATGAGGAGACCTTTTGGGACACAGATCACAAATTGGGGTGACAAAAAGTGGACTTTTAGCCAAAAATAAATAAATGAAAGACAAACATCTGGGTTTCTTTTGTTCTTAATAACCTTTTTTTCCCAAAATATATTTGAAGTGCATTAATGGTTGCTGATATTTTCTGCTTGATAATTTTATGATTTCACCAAGACCTAAGAGAGGATCTGGAAGAAGGGAAAATGAATGTCCTGAAGTCGAGAGGAATATTCTTGATCTTTCCATTTCTAATTAGAGAACCTTGAATAAAACATCACCCAGAAGGAATTAATTCCTAACCTGAAATGCTACATCATAAGATTTTTTCCCCTCTTCCTTTATATTCATCTCCATAAATAGTCTTCCAGCACATAATTTCCAAAGGGAGCATATCCTGGCTCCAAGCCAGCTTGAGAGCCACATCATCTGGCTTAGAAGCTCTGTTGTTCCATTGTTAAATGTATAAGAATAGATTGCAAAAAGCAAAATGCACACGTTCAGAGATACAAGAAGGTCTGCTCCTAAGTTTCAAAAGAGAGCCAGGCATTGACCATTAATAAATGTACGAATATATAAAGAACAGCTTTTTCATATATGAACCTGCTCAAGCTGTAATCTTCCCCATCCATGTTTTGGATTACAATTCACATCAGCCTCAGCCAACATGGCTTATAATCAGACACACATCCCTAGTTGGGAAAGTTGTAAAACTTTATCTAACACCAGAAGTCAGGACAGATGATATGAAAGAAAGATATTGGAAATATCTTTATGAATTTCCTTAGATGCCATTAAAATGTTACTGGTAATTTTAATTTTAATTATCATTTATTTCTTATCCACTGTTTTTATCCTACTATTTTACTTGCTGTTTTACCTGTTTTTCCTTTTGCGGATTTCTAAAATACGTTTTAAATTTTACGTGTCCTTTGCACATCTGATAGGTTTAAAACAAACAAAATGTTAAAAAGTTATGATATTTATATAGTTACTTGCCAAGCACATCTAAATTATATTAAAATAACCAAAATCTTTTTACAATTTCCAAGGCATGTCACGATTTTTGAGCATCTCTAATGTTTGGAAGTTGAAAGCTGAAAAATTTGACACGCCCTAAATTAGGAATGTTGTGAGTTATAATCCAACATAATTGGAAGGCATCAAATTGAAATGATCTTCCACCATATTTCATGCTGCAGCAGCATCCAACAGTGATTTCAGTGAACAAATGTCCTATCACAAACCCAGAGTATAAACTGAACAATTAAGGATTTGCACTAAAGACAGCTCAGACATTCATTAAGTTGCTGGAACATCTGAACTAAAGTATATTTAAAACATAAGAAATTCCAATATTGTAAAGCAAGGTAGTACTCAGATGATATATTTTATACCAAAGGTGAGGAACCTGAGGCTTTCCAGATATGGTTAAACAACATTGTTCAGCATCTCTTGCCATTGGTTATGCTGGTGGGGGGGTGCAGCTGGGGGCCATGAGAAGCTATCATTCAGCAATGTCTGAGAGTTTATTATAGATGTGGAGATGGTATGACTAAGTCTTCCCTATCAATACCTATCTTGGAAACAAAATATCACTTTTTCTGAACTGTGCAATGATTTCTCTCCTCAAATCTAGTTTTACAACAGTTTTAGTCAGTAAAATTGTTGTTCAATAAATAGCCAAACCAAGATATACAGCTGGCATTCAGAAACTGAATTTCTTCTGCAGGCTTTTCCCCCCAGTATAACTAGCTATCTCCAAATCAATTTCTGCCTATTCCTTGATCTCTTTAATCTCTTAAAATCCATTTTATATCTTTCTCATCTTAGAAACTCTATGGCCATGGTGATGAACCTACGGCATGCATACCAGAGGTGGCACGCTGTGCCCTCTCTGATGGTACACAAGCCATCACCCCAGTTCAGCTCCACTGCACATGCGTGCATGCCTCCAACCAGCCAACTGGTCTTTGGGTCTCTGCCACGCATGCGCAGGGGGGCGCATGCACATGTGCAGGGGGCGGGACTCATGCAGGGGCCGTGCATGCATGTAGGGGGCAGGGATGTGCAGGGGCTGCATGCGCATGTGCAGGGGGCATGCGCATGTGCAGGGGGCATGCGCATGTGCAGGGGGCATGTGCATGTGCAGGGGGCATGCGCATGTGCAGGGGGCATGCGCATGCATAGGGGACATGGAGAGCCATGCATGCATGGGGCGCATGCGCAGGGGCTGCACGCACATTGCATTTTGGGGGTTCAGGCTGCACTCACGCTTTGGGCACTCAGCCTGGAAAAGGTTAGCCATCACTGCTCTATAGCAACGTTTCTCAACCTTGGCCACTTTTAGATGTATGGGTTTCAACTTCCAAAATTCCCAGTCAGTATGTCAGAATTGTGCACCAGTTAAAAATCTATTGGTAAAGTTTTGAATTTTAAATCTATTATTCCCTTTAAAAAATTAAATTCTGCCTTTTTGAAATACAAGTTCAAGAAGTCAATCTCTGACTGTTTCTTTTAGGGTTGATGGACAAAAGGGAAAACAATGATGGCTGTGGAATTCTGGGAATTGAAGTCCACACATCTGAAAGTGGCCAAGCCTGAGAAACACTAATGTATAATGTTTGCTCCAGGGATAGTATCACCAGAACAGCACACTTTGCTTAATTGCGTTAAAGCAAAAACAAGATCATGTTGCCAATGTTTTTCTTTTTGCTACTTAATTTTAAACATGTATTCTGGGACAGATATTTTGGGTTGCAAAAACAGGATCTGGAACCACAGGATTCCTGCAGACCATGAATGTTTCACCTCTCAAGTTCTAAGAGGAAACATTTTTCTTTCCTGATTTTGCACATCAAACACCCTTTCAAAGTTGTTTCATGAATAATAGAATAAAGGAAAGCAAACTCTTAAGTTCACTAACATTAAGACTCTAGCATTAATTGCTTTTAGTGTCAAAGAAGACCCGAGCTATGCTCGTCCAGGTAAAGAGATTGCAAATAATATTCCCGGCATCAGAAAGCAGAGCATATTGTCCATTGCCAAAGTTACTTTGGACTCTGTGTTTTTGTATTGTATCAGAGTCATTTTAACCTGGATTAATTTGTATTCAAGCACAGTTCTTATGCCATCTGCCTCATTTGAAAGGGCACACATTGTTAATCACTTCCCCTTTTAAATTGACACAGTGCTCAGATGGACTGTGCAATTTCTCAGATTGTTTTGCCAGTGAGAATAAGGCATCTATTTTCTGTTTTATTCTCAAGATGCCTGAAAATGTCATGCAAATGTCAGGTGGGGGCTTTGAGCTCACCTTAATTGCTGTTTGTGAGAGAGGAAGTGATACAGAGGAAAATAATGTTTTCTTTGCCACATCCTTCTATCATTCTGAGCCCTTCCTGACTGCATTCTGAAAAAGCCCATTGGAGGGAATTCTATCATGAAGTCTTTCCTTGAGATGTAATAGAAACATTACAAAATGAGTTGTCTGCTACAGGCTATGGGAGAAATGATTGTGCAATGCAAAATGGGACATTTAATATACCTGCTTGGACACTTAATTACAAAGTGCAAAAGTACATCCGTTTACTGAAGCTTATGTTCAGTCACAAGTTTTGAACCCTGAATTATGAATGGCAAAGAGTGTATTGTCACTTTGTCTTTTCAGGAAAGGTATGTGGATTGTGAGAAATTCACCTTCCTGAGCTATTCTGTCTCATGGAGGAATGGTGCTGAATCTCAACAGGACCAGTGCAGGTTTCTCCATAATCTTATGAAGATTCTGCCATGAACAAGGTGGACTTGCTAGAATGTGCTTATGTGAAATGTTACAGGTAATCCTTGACTTACAACTGGCCGCTTAGCAAGTTTTCAAAGTTACAACCTACTTAAAAAATCTAGATCCAAAGTTTTGACAGTTTATTATTTATTTGTTTGTTTGTTTGTTTGTTTGTTTGTTTGATTGATTTTTATACCGCCCTTCTCCCGAAGGACTCAGG
>JANHZT010002724.1:308868-324569 GCA_032468215.1 Stegonotus admiraltiensis | reverse complement strand
GTGGGACTCGAACTTGCAGTAATTGCAAGCAGCAGATGTTAATAACAGACTACCAGTCTGTTGAGCCACCAGAGCTCGGTACATTTACATTTCACCACTGGTTTAGATAAAAATGTACTTTGCACTGCATGTTTGGGTTGATATAATCATTACCTGGATCTGGACATGGTCATGGATAACAGACCTTTTAAAAGAAATGGGACTTAAGTTAATCACAACTTATTTGAGTTCCATTTATTGTAATGGATCTTCAACTCCCAGAATTCCCCAGCCAACATGGTCTCCAGCCAAGCAAAATTCCCAAAGCAACAAAGTCTGTACATGTTAAAAGTTGCCAAGTTAAAGGACACAAATTTAAATAGGAGATAAGATTTAGTGTTTCATTTTAAATGATGGAAAGTTCCTTTTAGGTCAGAAATCAAAGTTCTGACTTTCTGTCAGTAGTAGTAGCCCTCATGGTCAACATCAGGATTGGTTGGAATTTTAGAATGACATAAGAAATGCTTTGAGTATCATTTTAATATACAGTATTGATAATCTGGTAGATTTGTCCACAAAAAATAAAAAACAAATCCTCCTGAATGACCCTTTTATAAACCAAAGAAATTCTCTCTTCCGCAGAAGTTTCCTGAAATATAAATATAAAAATATTTTTCCTTATAGTTTAATTTGGCAGTTTAATTTGGCAGTGGCTGGCATTGGCAGAAGATTGATTCAAAGGCCACAACATATTTAGCCCATGAGAATGACTTTTTCTTTTCTCAATTATAATTCAGGAAAAAAGGACATACTGGGATGGTTCCCAAAGTAGAAAGGTATCATTTATCATAAGCTTAGATTTTAGGCAGACCTGGCTTTAATTCTGTGGAGATGTTACCACTTAATGAATGTTAGGAAAACTTCACTCTTTGTGGACTCCAACTAAAACATTCTGGCCTTTTGCCAAATGCTCACTCACAATGCTCAAGACAATATTCCAAAACATCATGTGTGATTGGTGATACATATACACACACACCCAGCCAAGCTAGCTTCCTCTGTTTCAGCTCCCACATTCAGACATGAAGCTGTCTTGTGTGTCATCCTCTCCCACAAGCCTTCCCTCCTTAAGCAGGTCATGAGGGGCTGGTAAAGAAGCTGGACTGGAATGTGGAGCCAGCCAAGCACCCTGAGGACAACGAGGCTGCTTAATTGCTTTGATCTAAATTAAGGGAGCAAGTTGGCGTGCTTCCGGATTCTGATAGGTCAAGAGCATAGCATAGTGGTGGCAACCTGACACATCGAAAATTGCACCCAACAAAATGCTCTCGGGGTGTACAGATGAGTTTTTGTTCCTTCAAACACAGACTGCCCCATGACAGTCAGGAAGGAATTTTCCCCTGGGGTCACCATGATCACTGACCCAAGTTTTTTTCTTTAGCCTTTTTTTTTTCAGGGAGGGTAGGGTAGGAGATGGCCTGATGCTTTGCTCATTTGTCTGAATCATCTGAAGTTTTTCCCATATGGGACAGGTTTTGTTCATGTTGAGTATGAGGTAGCCATGTGATTGTCAAAGCAAGAATTCCCTCCCCTCCCCGGGTGACCACCAGAGACAAATTGCATTTTGTTTCCACGCTTAGCTTGCTTGAATCATCTTGCACAACGTTGCATTAAATGTACGATATCTACTGTTTGCCTAAATGCATTGTCTAGTGTGAATTTCATAACCCAGCCTCCTCCCGAGGTATTAGAATATACTTTCAGCCATCTATAACAAATGAGATATAGTCCCTCACTTCTAGTGCTTTGATGAACTTGGAGTAAAAAAAAAAAGAGTCAACTTTAGTCTTGTGGAATATTCATTTTAATATCTATAGAGATTTTCAATCATCTAGGACATGGTTGCCCCAAAGATGCTTTTTCAAAAGGCACCTGGACTTTTTTGGTTTATTCCTTGAAAATGATTTCTTTCTCATCCAAGAAGCTTCTTTAGTTCTGGATGAGAAGCGAATAAACCAACCAAGTCCAGCTGACTTTTGGAAAGGCGTCGAAGGATTCATTTTAATAGAACTCCCCAAACTTCAGCAGTCAGAGCTTTTTGCTAGCAACAAATACTCATAATTAAATAATTACGAATCTGAGAATATGCTCTGAGGTCAGAACTATCTGAAGTTTGTTCCCTTTTCATATATTTTCCACCCCACCCACCTCCAATTTTAATTACTTTAAAAATTCACTTCTGTAGTAAAAGTATGATAGACCTTTTATTACATCTATTGTTAAATTACTGGGAATGTTTGACAGTGAATTGATCTTTGCCCAGTAGATTGGCTTTTTTCCAGCAAAAACAAAAGTCCCATGAATATGTATATTTCCTATCATAACCTAGACCTACAGAGCAAAATGTAGTTTTCTTTGGACATGAGGGGGAGCTCTTTCTTTAATCTTGTAGATTTGAATGGTATCTCTGAGTCTATCAGTTGTCCTTCCACCACCACTTTTGGTTTGTTTTCTCTTGGTTTGTTTTTGTTTTTTTTTACTATCTCATGTACATGTATGCTTGTATACATTCAGCATAGTTGCTCCCTTTATATATTTTTCACCATCTAAAATGGAATTCTAATGGAAGAATCATCTATTAATTGCAGTTCCTTTACTAGAAAAATATTCTAACACATTGTACTTTTCCACCTTGAGCACTTTACTAGAACTAAAAAGGTCCAGAAATGCCTTTTCCCTTTTGTTTGGGATTTTGATAGTTGAAGTCCAGACATATTAAAAATATGAGACTGGAGATTGTTCCTCTGTTATCAACAACTTGTAAAGATTTTAGATTATTTCAGATTAAATCATCTGGTCTGTTCTTGTGAGTTCACAATCCTATCCTTTTGCAGGTTAAAGAATTATCAGCCAGTTAATATAGCTGCATTGACTGCTCAGAATAAAAACTTGCCAATTTCAAAGCAATAGCATTTAGACTTATTTATCACTTCACGGTGCTTTACAGCCCTCTCTAAGCAGTTTTACACAGTCAGCATATCGCCCCCATCAGTCTGGATCCTTATTTTGCCCACCTCGGAAGGATGGAAGGCTGAGTCAACCTTGAGCCAGTGAGACTCAAACTGCCGAACTGCTGGCAGTCGGCAGTCAGCAGAATTAGCCTGCAATACTGCATTCTAAGCACTGCGCCACCATGGCTCTTCCATTGATTACCAACTGCAGAGAGATTTCTCCTGCCCCCAGAAGAAAAATGCATGTTTCTCAATTAAACAAAGCAGACTTTGTTCCCAAGTCTCCCTGCTTCCTTGTTTTGATTAGGAAGAGTTTCTGTCTCTACTATCTTTGATCCTTTATTTTTTCTTCCTACCCGCCACCCACTTCCTTTTGTTTTACTTATACTCTTTCTCTAGAGTGGGATGTTGATGGAGTCACACAACTCTACAATGGTATTGGGAAGATTTCCAGCCAGCTAGGCCACTATTCCAGCCCTGCCCTAAGTTTCATCATGGCAGCCTTCCCAATCCCAATGTTTAGCATCCTTGAAAGACTTGTAAAACCTTTTGAGCAAGCTTTTGTCACCTGACGTTTTTGCAATGAGCCACAATTCCCTGCTTCTATTAATACATTGGTTGGTAGACCATTTTAGAAATTGGCTTGTAGTCCCACTTTTCAAAAGGAATGGGGGGGGGATATGCTTATTTTCTTGTACACATTCCTAGAAAGAGTTTAGAGCAGAGATTGCTATTACCCCTGTGATTTACTCTCACAAACTTTCTGTACTTTAAGATTAGATTGACGAATAGTAATTAGATTCACTGTTTATGCTAAGTCAAAACTAAACAAAACAAAGGGTTGCCTAGCATGGTTTCTACATTCAGGCATAATTGTAGTTCATGATTTAGTGCAATTTGTGAATCTATATCAGATCTTTGAACTGTCTAATCCAGTCTTTCCAAACATATTGGAAATGCCAGGATTTGAGCCTGTTATCTGTTTCATGAAAAGTCTTGAATTCACTAAGCCACAGAGCTTTCCTTGGACTGGACAAATAATACTTTTCCTTGTGTTAATGGAGTAAATGCAGAGCTTTATCTTTGGTGGGGAAAGGGCTGGAATAGAATAGAATAGAATAGAATAGAATAGAATAGAATAGAATAGAATAGAATAGAATAGAATAGAATAGAATAGATGCAGTCTATTCTACAAATTAAATAATGTTCTCTCTTTCTTGCAGGTTAAAATTTGGTTCCAGAATCGGAGATCTAAATTTAAGAAATTGTACAAAAATGGAGAGGTCCCCTTGGAACACAGCCCGAATAACAGTGACTCCATGGCTTGCAATTCTCCACCATCTCCTGCCCTCTGGGACAGTAATACTCATAATAACCCAGCCAGCAGGAGCCAAATCCCCCAGCCACTCTCTTATACCTCTCCCACAAGCTACCTGGAAGATCAAAATTCTTGGTTCCATCATCAGAATCTGAACGGGCCTCACATACAACAACAGGGACCTCCGCCCACTGCTGGTTCTATGCATCACCCATCTCCAGGGCCTCCTCCCAATCCTGGAGCACTTTATTAACCTCCTTTCCCTCCTCAATGAAACCAGTGGAGCAGGAAAAAAGGAATGAGGGAGAGAGCCAGAGAGGGAGAACAAACAGAAGGCAACAAGTTAAAACCCTTTGATATGTTTCACAGAACATGTACACATTCCATCTCATTTCGGTACCAAGTGAACTGCAGCAGGGCTAAGACATTAGGGGAGATGTTTGCGGGGGGGGGTTGGTTAAAGAAATGTGAAAGGGAGGGAAACTATTTGCAGCCCATGTTGTATCTCAATTAAATCAGTTTCATCAAGAACTCTGTTACCCAGTTCCTGGATGATTTCTCTCTGAGCTAATTGTTCCCAATTTCCACTCCCAATTTTCCACTCCCAATTTTCCAAAAAATTTCCACAATTTTTTGAGTAGCTCTCAGCACGGTTAGAGAAAAGCAAAGACCTGCATGGCAAAGGAGAAAAAAAAGGTCTTTTGGTTTTGCTTTGTTTTATTGGTTGATGGCCTCTCCAAGCAGACTGGTTTT
This sequence comes from Stegonotus admiraltiensis, assembly GCA_032468215.1. Taxonomy (NCBI): domain Eukaryota; kingdom Metazoa; phylum Chordata; class Lepidosauria; order Squamata; family Colubridae; genus Stegonotus; species Stegonotus admiraltiensis. The sequence goes on along the minus strand of JANHZT010002724.1, from coordinate 319,508 downwards.
GAGAGGTATCAACTTCATGTGTCTTCTGAAAGATTGGTATGGCTGCAAATACCAATCAATTATTCATGCCTATTACTGGAATAGGCTTGAGCTGTTAGCTACCCATGCAGTTGGGAATGGGAACAATGTATGATATCCAACTCTTTCTCATTCTACACACCACCTTGGAAATACTGTTCCACTGGAAATTATAGCAATGTTCTACATAATGAAAGGGAAAGGTAGATGTCAACAACTATTAATGTGATAGATTTTGTAATCACTTTAGAGTTAAATTCACTTCATAGCCAGATTGATGTTATACAAAACTGGTCAGTATATAGTGTTAATTTACAGTAGTGCTACTGGCTAGCACAGAAAAAGGGTGAGGGAACGCCGGGAAAAAACAATACTGACCTTAATGTTTATTTTGGATTTATACAGAGTGCACTGTGGGATTTATTGCAGATTAAAAAAGGAAAAAGAAGTAAAATTAAACTTTTGTACTGGTTTTTCATCTGGTGATGGGGGGAAAAAGGTGATCTCAGTTCTATACTAGCCCCGGTTAATAGTCTTGTCTTGAGTGTTTGGGGCAGATACTTCATGCCATAAAAATAAATGAAGAAGTCTAATACACAAGGGAACAAAAAAAATCTAATCCTTATAATCCTCAGCACATACTGCATATCCTCAGCACATACTGTTAAACCAAGGGTTTTTTGACAATTTTTAAAAATAAACTCTAGTAGCCTGATTTACTTAACATTAAATCACAACTCATGGTTAACAAACCAGAATTCCTGGCTTCATTCAACATGCTAAACCAGAGCTTAGGATGTTACAGTGCAGTTAGTCCTTCATTACCACAACTGAGCACAACATTTCTATAGTGAAGTGACAGTTTTCAAGTAAATTTTGCCCCGTTTTAAGACCTTTCTTGACACAATTGTTAAGGGAATTACTGCACTTGTTAAGTTAGTAACAACTAACACAGTTGTATAGTGAATATGGTTTCCCCATTGACTTTTCTTGTCAGAAGGTTGCAAAAAATGATCACGTGACCCCAGGGTACTGCAACCACCATCAAGATGACTCAGTTGCCAAACATCCAAATTTTGATCACGTGACCATGGGGATGTTGCAATGGTTATGTGAAAAACAGTCATAAATCCCTTTTCTCAGTGCCATTGTAACTTTGAACAGTCACTAAATGAAAGAATTGTAAGTCAAGGACTGCCTGTATGGGGTCACACAAGGTACAAATACATGGTGCAACCATGCTTTGCCCAATTAACTATCATGGGTTCATACAAAAATAGTAAATAATCCATCAAAGTTAACAAACTGCTATAGATGGGTTTGTATGGCAATCTAAGTTAAAATCAACCAAAGCATAAACCTTAGCACAATTGTGTAAATATGACTTAGGCTAATATATTTGAACATAATTTGAATATATTTAACCACATTTGAAGTTCTTCAGTCAACTGATAAAGTTATATTGTGGAAGTGCTAATTATGCATAGAACTGGGACATCAAAGACACGGATTCTCTGCTCCAGGCCAAGTATAGAAAACTAGGTTGACAAAGTTTGTGTCAAGGAATGGAAAGGTCATGAAGAGGGGGGAAAAAGTGCCAGTCATCTTAGGTAATTCCAGGTGTACTATAGAGTAAGGCTGCATATTTGTTACTCCATTTCTTGAATTTGAGCCCACTGATATCAGTGGAATTTGTTTTCATATAACTATGAGGAATGCACTGTAGGAATCCTGATTTTTGCTTTGGTCAAAAGTAAAATCTGGCTACACAATGACCAGGGGAGATAACACCAAAGTTTCTTTGCTGTCTTAGTCTCTGCTTATTCCAGCATCAAACAAGAGTTACTTCAGGTTGGAATTTAGAAATATCCCAAAGAATAAAAATAACACGTGCATATGATTCTGGTTGAGAAGCTGACCTTCATTTAGGGTTTTTTAAAAAAAAATGATTCAGAAGAAATATTTAAAAGTTAGGGAGATATTTAAAATACTTCAGAATAATTTAAGTTATTTTAAAAAAATAAAGTAATAGTTGTGTGTTGCTCTAAAGGTAGTTTAAGCTATTATCAAAGAGGAAAGCTTATTTTTTAAAGCAAAAGCCAGAACAAATCCATCTTGGATATTTTTTAAATAAAGCTGTGTGGGTTTTTTAAAAGAAAAAATGAGAGCTATAACTTGAATAAGCAATCTCTTATGCTGTACAGTGTCAGGGTTCATATGTATGTTGCCTGGTATAATAAATAAGGAGAGTAGGGTGAGGGGAATGTATATATGGCTTTATATAAATCATACTTTAAATTAAAAAAAAACTTTTTTCTTTTTAGGGAAATTTTTAAAAAACACCATTTCACTGAGATGGAAACTTTGCTTGAGATTCCTTTCTGCTTTGGTAGCAAACCTTTCTGTATAATATTAATAAAATATTTTTTGAACCTCACAGAGTAAGACTTTATTTTTTGCTTAAGCAGCTTTGGCTGAGGACTATGGGTTTTGAAAATATAGATTCAGAAACATTCTTTTCTTCCTCAAAGTTGTCATTCCAGGATACTGTGATCATGTAGTAAAATGAATAAAATGTTTAGCATACACCATTAATGGAATCTATGAAAAAAGATATGGAATGGGTGATTTGAATAGTCATTTCCAAATGATGTAATTGATGTCCTTAACCTGATGCTATATAGATCTATTGGTATGCAAATTTCAGAAATTCCAAACAGAATTTGAGGTGTTAGCAGTTTGGAACAGTGGCTTTTCTATTCATCCCAGGAATATCAGAAATGTAACCATATCTTTTACCTGCAGGAACACATCAGCAATTGTAACAGAGGTGGTATGGGAGAATATTCCAAATGCCATGAGCAGAAGATCCTGGGCTTAAGACATGAAGTGCTTAGCTGACATTATGAAATCCACTCTGCCTTGTGTAGGCAGTAATGTTCAAGAGGTCATAGATCCATAATAAAAAATGGATCTCAAACATTCTTCTTTTAAGATGTATTTGGGAAAACAATATGAATTGTTTTGGATGGAGGAAAGTCAACCTAAGCTGCCTAATCCAAAAGATTTCCTGAAAGGGTAGAAAGATAGGATGAATCCAATTCTTTAGGACAGGTTTTGAACTGGTAGAATAGATGTTCTATACATTTTTTGCAGCCTTCTAGAACTCATAGGTGTTTTAAAGCAGGTAAAAATATTTCAAACGAAGTAGACAAGAAGTAAGACTGGTAGCACAGAAACACATCCATAGCTTTTGTTGGGGTTCTGATAAGCTACCAGACCCTGCTGTTTTCCTTGGGTCTTCATTTTTTAAAATGAAGATGAATGGCGATTATTATTATTTAACAAGAGAAGGACTCAATATTTTATTCAACTTCAGGAATACAACATTGTGAATATCAAAAAATGACCATTGATGGGACTCAACAAGAAACTGGCTTGTTTTACTGAAGGCCCTGGTCAAGCTTCCATGGTGAACTCCAGGAAGTTCTTGAGTAGGCTCTTTAGGGCTTCTTGTGAACTTTGGTGGAGCAATTATTATCGTAAAGAAATGAAGACATTAGATTTCTCAACCTGTGGGAAGCTACAGAGAATGAACTTGAAGAATGGTTGAAAAAATGGAGCAGACTGTGCAACTATGACTTGAAACTTTGAGAAGCACCAACAACAGTGGTGGATTTGTGTTTGTGCGCACATGGCTTCTGTGCATGTGTGTGCATGGCTTCTGCGCACACATAGGTTTCACACATGCGCATACACATGGCTTTTGCACATGCATGTGTGCACAGCTTCCACCACACGTGAGGCTTGACCAAGCAGCTTTTTGGAGCCTGGTCCCCGTCTCTGCTCTCCGGGATAGCAGCTGCTTCTCTCTGCATTGCTGGGAGAACGTCTTGTGCAATTTAGCAGCTGTGAGCCGCCGCTTTCCTCTAAGTCCCATCCAGACAGTGCTGCAGCACAGAGAAGCAGCAGCCATGTTGAATGCTGTTTCTCTCAGCCGCAGTGCTTTCAGCTGAAGCAGCTGCTGACCCAGAGAATACATGGAGCATATCCACAAGTGACCGAGGTTCAGCAAGGGACAGAAGAAGTGGCTGCAAGATGTCTGCTGCAGTGCTTTCCGGATGGGATGTCTTGCATGTAAGAAGCACCGTCCAGCCCATTCCCAAACTGCTTTGGCCCTCTTGCACTCACGCTACCCCCTATGGCCCTTCAGCCTAGTGTGGCAGGCCACAGGCCAAATAAATTGCTTTGGCCCATGGGGCCATAGTTTGAGGCCAAAGGGGGGTGGCAGCATGTAGGCATGGTCCAATGACGCATTCCCTGATCCAGCCAAGGTGAATGGTGAGGAGATGGAGGCTCCGGGGCAAGGCTGGAGCCAGGGAATGGCATGTCCCCAGGCCCCAACCTGAGGCAAACGGCGAGCAGGTGGCATGCTTACCTTTGGTGAGCAGAGCAGGCAAGGCATGGAGGTAAGGTGTGGAGATTACCTGGGCTGCATGGTGAAGGCAAGATATATACGGTGGGGTGGGGTGGGAGGGGCCAGGCGGTGGTGCGATTTGCTGTTTCTCTCAACTACTCAAAATTTCCACTACCAGTTCTCCCAAATTGGTCCAAACCAGCTGAATACTACCTCTGACCAACCATGTATGTTTGTAGAAATAGATATAACTAAGTACCGTATTAACAATTCCCAGTGCATATGTTCCCCTGTGTTTTTCGATATAGGGCCACATTTAGAATTTTAAAATATTTTTTGAGCGTTCTCATAAAATGTTTGCCATGATGAGTTGATTTAATCACAAAACACTGATATAATAACAGGAAAAAAGTAAGGTGCTGCAGACACCAAAATAATGTGGAACGTAAAGACATTGTTGGACATTCAGTTTGTTTAAAACTAGATTTTGTTTTTGCAGCATGATAGTGTCCCTTTGATTTTGAAATTCAAAATAATCTTTAAAAATAGGTAACACAGAGTAGCACAAAAGTACATATTTTCAAGCTCTCTTACTTTACCCATTTTTTTAAAAAAATGCTATAGAAACATGGCTACCTGAGGTATTATCTGGGGGATGCAAGCTCTCAGCATCTCTTTCACTGTTCACATAATGGACACTACAGTGGTCACAGTGGTCATCCAACTAGCAGATATGGTAGCAGCAAGTAAATCCAGAGTGACCAGAAAAACTAGTTAAAGACTATTGCCAAGAGTCAAATATATGTTGAAATTGCGGGGAAACCTTTCTAACCAGCAGATATCCTTGAAACTGATAGACAAATGCCCAGAAGAGAATGTTTTAAAGATGTTTACAGTAGAAAGATGTATAAGGTAATAATTTTTGCCTAGCAGGGAGGCTGATACTCATTTGCTTTTTTGTTGGAATTACTGGAATATATACATTTTAAGTAGATGGGTCAAATGCCAGGTTGTCATTGATTGTGAATACAATCACAAATTGTAACTAAGTTATGTGGAGTAGGCAACATAGAATGTTGTCATAACTTTCAGGTCCTGTGAGAGCTCTGAGCCAGTTTTGGTGTTGCTTCAATTGGAAGCTTGGAACCACCATTGTTTGGGTTTGGGTCTTCTAGAGATGTTTCCAGGATCAAACTGTGATTTACAAGAGAGCAAGAGTTTGAGACACTTAGTAAGTTAATGCAAGAGGAAACTCCAGAGCCCTCCTCAATACATGTAGCATTAACAAATGAACAAGAATGATATTCCAGTGAAAACCTTGCTTCTTCAGGAAGATCATATTAATTAAACCAGATTTTAAGGACTAAAAGGACCAGATTTTAAGGACTCTTCTGCCAGAAATTGAGCTCATGGCAGAAGTCTTTAGGAAAGACGGCATATTTAGGCATATTTTCTGTTTTGTTTGATTTTGAAATTTTTAGTTGCATGGCTAGTATCTCAAAGTTGAAATAGCTGAAAGTTTAAGAAAGAAATGTCTACAGGATCAGGTTTCATATGAGGTGAGATAGGTGAAGATAAGGATGATGATCACACACACACACACACACACACACACAGACACAAAACTGGACTCATTAGATGAGAAAAAGCCAGCACATGTCCAGGTAGACAATGCTAGTCGTCAAAGCAATATTGTTTGTCTTTAGAATCACTCAAGCCTATTTTGCCAACTATTTGTAAAACTCAAGTTTCTTTTTTCTTTTTCATTGTATATACATGTAGTTCTCAATGTATGACCACAATTGGGACTGGAACTTGTGCTACTAAGTGATATGGTTGTTAAGTGAACCACATTCCATTTTATGGTCTTTTTTGCCACTTTCATTAAGTGAAGCATGCAATCCCTGCACATCAGTGACAAATCTACAGTGGTGTCCATGAATTCATGCATTATACATTGAGAACATATGAAGCAGTAGCTCAGTAGCATGTCTATATGTTGGTTTCTAACAATACATTCAGAAATTTAAGAAAGAAATCTTAACAGACAGAAAGCTAAACCAGTGTGATGGAATCTAATAGAATTAGGAAATAAAATCTCTTACTTACTTCCCTCATTTTCCCAAAAGTTCTATATCTTCTATTGCCTTTAATTTGTTTCTCCCTAAAATTTGCAACTTATCTCATTTGCACAAGCTACTGAGAATGGGTTTCTTTCCATATTTGACATAGTTTTGATTGAGTAGGGTACATTGTGTAGTTGTGGGGTCCCACTTTGAGTCAGAAAAAGCAAAGAAAGGTTATTTTCTTCTTCAGATCTTATGAATCAACTTGAAGTGGTTTTGCAAGTGGTTCACTCTGAACCAATGAGTTCTTAAGTGCCAAATTCATTTAAGTACATATTAATGGCAGACATGGACAGAAATATGTGGTTGAGACAATGGAGACAAGATACTATAGGGTTCAGCTGTAATAGACCCAACATCCAATAACCCAGCCCAGCACCCTTGACTTAGAATTTTCCTGTGTAACTAGATAGCCCACTCTTTGCTCCTGGTACTTACCCTGTGCCTTCACATCAATGTGATGAGCAGAGATATGAATCATAGCCAGGTTGGTGCTGTCTGGAAACCCTTTTATTGCACTACTTCTGTTTGGAATACTGCAAACGGGAAGCCAGAGTTCTGCTATGGTTTCAAATAGTTTCATAACCTGATATCCTGACATAAACGACAGATTGTTTATATGCCATTGGCAACTCTAAGACTGTTCTTCTCCATGATGTTTCGTTTCCAACCTGGTCTTTCAGGTCTTCCAAAAATGCACCCACTGTTGTTGAGTCTATCCCCTTACTGCTCGTCCTCCTCTTCTCTTTGCTTCCACTTTCCCAGTATTAGAGTCTTCTCCAGAGAGCTAAGTCTTCACATAATGTATATGAACTAAGATAAGTTGTATCTGGTTATTTGTGCCTTGAGTGAGAACAGTGGGTTGATTTATTTGATGATTTGTTTCTGGAATCTGGAATTTTTACATTTTAGTCTCCAGTTATAAGCACAACATCTTGCTTACTTGTCTTGTCAATTTCAATTTGAACTTGATACTACAAGTCTTCAACTTTCTGTTCTGCTGTGTTGTTACATGGAACATTAACTTGAATGATTATAATATTAAAGGGTTGTCCACAAATCTAATTGATATTATTCCGTCATTAACTGAACTGTAGCCAAGTATTATCCTTACTTATACCCTTTCTAAGTATAAAAGCAGTGCTGTTCCTTGTTCTCAGTATTTAACAATTAGATCTTCTGGCTGAAAGTGTCCAGGCCCAGCCCATTTCAATTCACTGATACCTAAGATGTCAATCTGCAGTCATTTCGTCTTTCAGAAATAGTAGGTTATAATTTCTATCACCACAACATATCAATATAGCCCGGGATAATGAATTCTAGTACAGTACATTTGAAAATTGCCAGAGTGGTAAGAAATGGGACTAAACTATGCTGCTCCTAGTGATTTGAAAGAAGGAAGGAAGGAAGGAAGGAAGGAAGGAAGGAAGGAAGGAAGGAAGGAAGGAAGGAAGGAAGATCTAGCAATTGCAAAACAACGCCAAACAAAGCTCCAGCAGTCCCAGTATCATCTTCATTCCCAAGAATGACTCTGTGTCCCCTAAGCTTCTTAAAAATGCAAATGACAAGAGGCTGCCACACACAATGCAAAAGATGACAGCATATTTAATGCAGATTAAAATGATTCTTTAGTAAAATGAATGCAAGTAGAATGAAGATAGACCAGGATTGGAAGTCCCCTTCCTGATCTATCTTGCATTTATGATTTATATTCCATACTTGGGTCTCCAGGAAGGCTGACTTCTGGTTAGATTCTCTCCAGGCCATGTCTTGCCTCTCCAACCTGCATCTCTTTTCCAATGTTGCCAAATGTTGCCCCTGCACCTGAGCATATTATTTATACACCTCTGCTCTGCTTCCACAAATATAAAAGAGATGGAAGTAAACTTGCACAAGAAATGCTTGGCTGTATTATTTTCAGTTCTGTCCTGAACAAGGGCAAACATAATAATTTTGCCTCCTTAAGATTCTGAGCAGACCATTTTAGAATATAGAGCAACAGGAGATTGTAAAACTTAGCATTGAACTAAATGAGTGGTGAGAACCCTATGGCCTAGCACCCTTTTTTTTTATAGCTGTTAGAACATCCCATAGTAGGATGTTGAATTCTCATTTTAAAGAATTAGACCTATAACTGAAAGAAACTTGCTCTCATTCACATTGATCAAATTGGCCTTATCCTTCTAAAGTCCTGAAAGCACCTTTTCTGTTAAGAAGAATGCAACCTTAACAGTAAACCCAATCCTGCATTAAATTGAAGGAGATCTAGTTTTTATCCCCCTTTTTTTAGGCAGCTCACTGACTAACTTTGCAAAAGTTACCCCTCTCATTTTAGCTTACCTAGAAGAAATGTAAGGGTAGAAAAGTGAAGTAAGAAGAGTCAATGAGCTATCTAGAAGCTTCTGGGAGAACAAATGGGATACAAATCTAATTAATAAATTAAAAGCCCTGGATTTGATTCTTCCACCCAGCAATATTTGCACACAGGGCTCAACACTCTCCCCAGTTGCCCTGAATACAGGATGAAGTCTTGTTGCACGACTCTGAGTCAATCAAAGCCCTTGAGCCAGAAGAAAGGGTGTTTTACAGCTGACACAACATAAACAAAGAGGCAAACATTCTGGGGGTGGCAAGCACCTCCTGTTTGTCCTCCTGCACCTGAGGGGGAGGCCGAGAGCTTGTGAGTCATTGTTGAGGCACTCCATCCATGCCCTGTGGAAGAGCTGCTGTCATCTGCTGTGGAAGCTCCTTGCTGAAGTCTGTCACAGCCCAAGGGTTGTTTATCCACTTTGGAGCCTGCTTGGGCAGACCTGGATTGGGGATAGGGCAGGGGAATGAAAAGGCGGTGTTGAAATTTGTTCTGAAGATGAGAAACCATTCGGGCATTGAGACAGCTCAGGAGATAGGCCTCCTAGCTTAGCTGGATTTGTTGGCTTTTCCAAAGCCCTGACATGTGAGGAAGCTCAAATGTAAAAGTATGGAGCTTAGGCTGAGGGTCAATTGGCCCTCCTGACCACATGACTGAAAGAAATTCAAACTGGGACCCTATTTTCATCCAACATTTTGCCCAAACATTGGGTGTCACAATGTTCATAGCACACGAACATAACACCTGATGCACAGGCCTTCATGCTCCTTCTTGAAAGCTTTGGCTATTGATATCAAATTGTAATGTCTACTCTGACAGAAGGAGAAAAATGTTATATTCAAGACTGATCAGTAATTATATTAATTGTTTAATTAAACTGGATGTGAAATGTGGATTTTGGCTAATTGCTTTTTAGAGTGAGTTCCCTAGCATACTATTCAAATGTTCAGTGTGTCTCTCAGACTGTCCCAAACATTCATTTAAACTGAACTGCCTTTAGGAAACATGGTTAAATCTTTGGAATATTTAATAGAAAAACTTAAGCTTGATATTGTGGCACAAACTATGCTGCTATAAAAAGGAAAGCTCTGATATCAATGTGGCACCTTCAACAAACTTATTAAACATCTTAAGCTGCCCTCCAAACTGCAGTCTGAAGGGGTAAAAGGACCTCCAACTGTGTGGGTCATCTATAAGTGTTTTTCCTGAATGCTTTTTTGATGCCAAGATCCATTCTTTAAAAATATTTGCTTCACTTCCTGAAGGCCACTAGTACAGTGTTTCTCAACCTTGGTAGTTTGAAGATGGGTGGACTTCAACTCCCAGAATCCCCCAGCCAGCGCTTCCAAGGTTGAGAAACACTGCACTAGTAGGACTGAACTGATGCACTGTATCACTAGAAAGATAATTTGTCCCACATTCAACTTCTTCAAGTTGGATACTTCAAGTAAAATAAAGGGGAATAGTACACTTATTTTACTACTCTTTCAAGGGGAAAATTGTGTACCTATATTGGTGGTTTGGTACAAAATGTTGGGAATGCAAATTTAAGGTGCTTCAAGAGCTATATAATTGAAATGGGTTGCCCACTTTTGCCACAAATATATTTATGATTGCAATTGTGGTGATGGTGGTTTATTTATTTATTTATTTATTGGTTCGATTTATATGCCGCCCTTCTCCAGAGACTCAGGGCGGCTTACAATGCATT
>JANHZT010002724.1:295529-308768 GCA_032468215.1 Stegonotus admiraltiensis | reverse complement strand
GAGCCTGGTGAGATTTGAACTCGCAATAATTGCAGGCAGCTGGCAGCTAAGTGCTACTTAACAGCACTTTAGTCTGCTGTGCCACCAAGGCTCTTAAGCTTCATTGATAGTCCTTGAAAATGAGTGATAAAATTGAATGACCTTCTCCATTGAATCCCTACCAGAGAGCTAGTCAAAAACAAGACTTTGAAGTCACAGAAGGAAGGTGCACAGAGAGATTTTATATCTATAATTAAGCAGGGGTGTCAAACTCGATTTCATTGAGGGACGCATCAGGATTGTGCTTGATCTTGGCCTTGGGTGGGTGTGGCTGGGGTGGGCCAGCTTGATGTCATTCGTGTCTGGGGCGCCGTTGATGGCCTGAGTGCTCTGCCAGTGAAAATGGGCTTCTAAACTCTGTTTTCGGCTGTGACGGCCTCCTGCAACCCTTTGCCAACAAAACTGGAGCTTGGGAGGGGCGCGTGCACCCTTCTCGAGCATCATTTTCACTGGCAGAGGCACTGTGGGCCCGTCCTTCACTGTTTCCAGGGTGGCCCCACAGGCCAGATTTTGGCACCCCATGGGTTGGATCCGGCCTGTGGGCTTTGAATTTGACATCCCTGCCCCAAAGGGAGAGGGACAACATGCTCCTTGGAAGAAAAGCAAATTATAAATATACAATCTTATTCTTGGGAGATTGCACCATAGCATTGCTGTTGTCCTCCTGCTGAGTTGCATAGAAGGAGGCATCTCTTACCTAACTGAGGCATCACCAGAGTAGGGCTTTAGGGCACGTGCCCAGGATCCTGTTTGACACAATGAAATATATATACCTTTTGCAAGATACATAATCTCAAGAGCGAGGCAGTCTTTAGCAAGGGGATTAAGGCTGAAATTTAAAGCAGTGCTTCTGTTTCTGACCCTTTTAAGATCTATGGACTTCCACTTCCATGTTGGCTGGGGAATTCTGGGAGTTCAAGTCCATACTTCTTAAACTGGCTAAGATTGAGAAACACTGATCTAAAGTGACCTAGCTACAAGCAAGCAAAGCTGCTGAGTGTGAAACTCCACATACCTATCAGTGGGCAGGAGAAATGCCATCATCACTGCACCTCAAACTGAACAGTCCTCCCCCTCAAATCTAGCCCATTGGGCAACACTTCTTTAAACATGAACTTTACAGATGGCTGTATAGATCATCGAGCATGTTGGCTATGAACATCTGCATTCATATTCTAACTCCCTCTTTTCTTGCTTTCAAATTGCCCCTCCAAAGCCATATTTTCCATCAAGCTTCTGCTGCATTTCCTCTGTTTCCATATCTTGCTGTTACTCATCATGTAACTCAGTTGAACAGATATAAGTGAAAAAGACTTTTCCGCTGTTTATTCCTACCCGTACCATTTTTCTTCTGTATCAAATTTCAGATGGCAAATACTTTGGTATTAGAACTTTCTATAATGCTGTGTGTGCTGATGATGTAATAACAGAGGAGCAGAAGGAAAAGGGAAATCAAACAACACTAGATTTATATAAATGAAGGCAGATTCCAAATGAATCTTAGGGGAAACCTCCTAAGAGTAATAAGAGTTTGATGGTATATAGGTAGTTCCCATTTACTGACAAAAATTAGGAACTGATAACTTGGTCATTAAGCAAAGCAGGAGAACTGTGCCTGTGATCTTCCGTTTGCTTCACTGATTTCTGAACGTTATAAATGTGAGGATTGGTCATAAATCATCACTACTGTAACTGAATTGGATACTAAACATGGTAGCTAAACAAGAACTACACGTACAACTAATTACTGAGAATGGTGAATTGTGGAACATTTTTATTTTGGATTCTTGCATAAAGCTAAGGGCTAGAGGTGAAAGTCTCAAAGATGGCTTTTGATTCCACGTTTGTGTTTATGTAACACACTAGATCAATTATAGGCACATATAACATGTGAAGGTTGGTAACTTTTATGCTTGGTTAAACCCAGCCATTTTGTTAATTAAGGAGTCAGTATAATGTGTAACTCAGAAAAGGGGCTAGCTAAGCAGCTGAGTTAAGTACATATTCACACACACTCCTTACCACAGCATGAAAAGTAACATTGTTAAGGGAGACATTCTCATGATGTCACCCTGGTTTAATCCCCAGTCCACTGCTGAGACAGACTGAAGTCGGTTTTAAGCATTCTGCAATTAGTGGTCTCTTTCCCTCTTATCCTGACAATGACCAAGCTACAGGGTCTCTATGACAAACCTGGGGACTGACAAGGTTATGGATAGGAACCCATCCAGCTCCTAGTATAATCATCTATATTTCCTTCTTCCCATCTAGTCTGGGCACTGTAATTCTATTGCCATTTTGTCATGGATATAAAAGAAATCAGATTCCTGGTTTTTACAACTTCTTCTTTCCGTTTCCTTTCTTTAAAAAACAAACAAACAGGATATCAACTTTCTAGGAGATGAGAAATGGGCAGATGACAACAGTGGTTGATATACCTGCAATCAGTTGTAGTTCAGTTTCTATCTTCCAAAATATTTGATTCTCATACAAGAGGAATGGGTCCTCCCTGGTCCTTTAAGATGTAGTTCAGTGGTAGGTTGCTCCCGGTTCGGTCCAGTTCTTGTGAACTGGTAGTAACAGTGGTGGGAGGCTCCACCCACCCGCCCAGACGTCATCATTAATGATCTGCGCATGCGCAGAAGTGCACGCACTCCCATTGCGAACCGGTAGTGGAGGTAAGTAGAACCCACCCCTGATGTAGTTGAACTACAACTCCCAGTATTCTGAGTTAGTATGGCCATTGGGGAGAGATGCCAGGAGTTTCAGTTAAGTCTTTATCACCTTACCGAGTCCTTAACTCCTTATCGAGTGGAGGTAGTGGTTCAATCATCAATAACTGAGTTTAAATATGCTCAGAGTAAACACCAGAGGTGGGTTTCAGCAGGTTCTGACCAGTTCTGGAGAACTGGTAACGGAAATACTGAGTAGTTCAGAAAACAGGTAGCGGAAATTCTGAGCAGTTCAGAAAACCGGTAAATACCACCTCTGTCTGGCCACGCCCCCATCTATTCTCTGCTTCCCGAGTCCCAGCTGATTGGAAGGTAATGGGGATTTTGGAGTATCCTTCTCCTGGACTGGGGTGGGAATGGAGATTTTGCAGTATCCTTCCCCTGGAGTGGGGTGGGAATAGAGATTTTACAGTATCCTTCCACTGCCCAAGCCATGCCCACCAAGCCATGCCATACCCACCAAGCCACACCCACAGAACTGGTAGTAAAATATTTTCAAACCAACCACTGGTAAACACATGTCCATCTTCCAACTATATATAAAAATAGTAATAAACCCCAAAAGGTAGACTTGTAGAGTAGACTATTTAGAGAGATTGTAAGTCCCTGTATTTTTGAAGATAGAATTGTTCAGGATTTTGGGTGGGGGGGCGGTGTAAATTTGTCCCAGATAAATGTATCTGGGAAAAATAATAAGAAAATGAATGAATGAATGAATGAATGAATGAACGAACAAATGAACGAACATGAGCTCTACTGATGGAGATTATATATACCAGGAAACCTATACCAGCTGACAACAGAAACATTACAAGAGGAGGGGGCAACCACCTTAGGCCTTCTAGCACAGGAGACTTACCTACTCTTTCCTGAAATGTCAAATGGTTTGTTATGCATGTTAAACTAAGTGTAGGGCCCCAACTGAAGGCATAGGAGAAGAACAGAATAAAGAAAGGGGGGTGGGAGGGAAGAAAATCCATCTTCTCTGTTACTACACACCCTGAGAGGCCATCATTCTTCCCTGCTCAATTCCAATCAACTGCCTATTCTTGTTTTCCTTCTCCTTCTTGTTTGAGAAAAGAGAGACAAAAGATATCTGGGTTGCAAAACTCTGGACAAGTAGGAAAGTTAGAAGTCTTTATATAACTTTGCTGACATCTAGTGCCCATCTGGATTTTTGCAACCCTCTCCCTCTCTCTATTTTCCTTATCCACACTCAGTAGGGCTCGGCATCTAACTTGGTTCTCCTTTGGTGGGAGTCAAAGAGACTTGCTTGGGGCTCAGGCAGCTCTACTTACTTTCCTGATGTCAGCCCAGTTTTTCCCGTCATGGCAAAGATGACTTTCTCCATAATCCTCACTCTTTTGTAGCTGATTCTCACTCTTTTGTAGGTGATTTGTGATATCAACCTACCTACCGCTGCAGCTGACTTGTCAGATTTGCCTACTTGACTAACATGATGCTACCTGCCTGCATGGCTTGCCAATGTAGACTGGCGGTTATATTCTGATACCTCAAGCTCAGAAGATATCATGGAAGAGGAACTGAAGGCATATTTTGTCCTGTGCTTTGAGGGAACATCTGGTTTCAAGAATGCTGGTTTGTCTTCATAACTTTCATATTGGTCAAAGAAGGATATCAGATCATATCAGATCATCTTCTTTCTGTGCAATGGGAGGAAAGGCTGCAGAGCCCAAACAATCTTATCTGAAACCCAGGACAGGTTTAAGATGTATAGGCAGCTCTGAAATCAAACCCAGATGAATGAATTCATATTACGTGCAACAGCAGTGTTCTCCACTTACTTGCTTGGCTTTGCTTCAGGTTTGACAGAGTAGGTCAAAACGGGACCATTGCAGCCTTATCCTTGAGCAATTCATTTTGAATCATCACCTACCTAAAAGCTCAACCTAAAAATCAAATGCTTAACAGTTATGTAAAAGATAATGGATGCCCACCAGTTCTCTTCGATTTGTGGGCTCCAAATAAATAAATACAAAAGAAGATTGTATTTATCATGATTTACGCACCATGGGTGGCTTGGGTTTTGTGTAACACTAGAAGCCAATTCCTGGCTGGTATTGACCTATAAAGCCTTACATGGCATGGGCCCAGGGTACTTGCAGAGCCACCTCCTTCCGCCTCCCACCACCTGGTGTGCTCACATAGAGCTGCCCTCCTCCGGGTACCGTCAGCGAGACAGTGCCGGCTGATGACTCCTAGGATGAGGACGTTCTCTGTGGCCACACCGACCCTTTGGAATGGACTACCCACCAAGCTCCGGATGGCTCCCGATCTCTGCACTTTCCGTGCTGGCCTGAAGACCTGGCTATTTCAGCAGGCTCCTTGATCATTTTTATGAGGTTTTAACTAGGGGATTTTAATTTGGTAGGGGTTTTAGATCTGTTGTATTGTGTATGGTTTTATGTTGTGAGTCCTTCAGGAGAAGGGCGGCATAGAAATTTTAAAAATAAATAAATAAATACATATTCCAAAGAGACCATATGATGGCGTAGCATGATGCAAGAACCCAGCCTTTCTCACTTCTTTCTAGTAGTTTACATGTATAGTAAATTGATGAGTGGTAAGAATATACTGCATAAGAAGACATAGCTGAAACATAATATTATACAGTGTATTGTAGACAAATGGGTTTGGAAAGCAGTCTAAATTTCCAGGGGAACCTCTTGAATCATCTCTCTTTAGGGTCAACCATGATAGCCCTTGACTTATTCAATCTACTCTGCACACAGAGTCTCTATTGGTTTTCCCAACCTCTGAATATGGGGAATTACCTTACATTTCCAGGGATGTCTACCATTAGACAGAGGTGACCAATTCTGGGGAGCTATAGAAAGGCATGGCCTTGGTTGGGGGCTGCTACTTCCAATACCAGGATAACTTTATTTAACTTGGAGGGTGTAAACTGGATATGCTCTGCCTCCATATCATGCTTTCTGTGACAGAGATAGCTTGCTCCACTTTTGTCACCAGCCTTAACTGGGGAAGGAAATGTTTCCTGCTTTCTGGAGAATATCTGTAACATCTACTCTGTTGCTTAGAATCCTGGGTGCTTGTGTGCTTCACTTCGTGATTTTTAAAGATTAAATGTAGTGATGTCCTTTTTCAAGTGCCACTGGACAGTACCAGATGCCTTCAACTGAGATGGTGGTGGGGATATTATTCCATATGTTGCCCCAGCTCTCAAGCAATATAACATCTAGGCCTGGGTTGCCCTTATTTTTTTAATTCTAGGAGGAAAATGTCTAGTCTTGGACAAGGAAAGAGTTAACCCAATTAGTAATTCTGCACAGACACACACCCCAAGGTTCAGCTTTCTTGTTTGAGGGCTGTGTACAAACAGGAACCTTGTGCCGGCGGGTGGGCAGACAGTGTGGAGACAGCCATGTATTTTAGTACAGCTGCCAAATAAAAATTAAAGAAAGAAAAGAAACAACAAGAAAGAAAAGTGTTTGTTTGACATGTTTAAACCCATGTTGGGAGTACACCACTACACACAGATGCATACAGGTACACACACAGAGAGAGAGAGAGAGAGAGAGAGAGAGAGAGAGAGAGAGAGAGAGAGAGCGCGCTATTTCTCAATATTGTTGAAGGCTCTGTATCACAGGAGGATTCTTTATCCGGGGAGAACCACTATTTTGCAACAGAACCCCCAGTTCAAAAACAGACATTTCTATATGAGGCTGAGAACTCTGCTCTGAATCTTGGGAAGTTGCTGGAAGTCAAAGAAAGGACAATATTGAGCTAAAGAACCAATGGTTTGTGGAGCAACTACTTTAATGGAAGTCTGAATGTCCAAAATATTTGAAAGACTAGCTGAGTTTAGCATTAAGAATAGATGTAAAGCAGTCTCTGAGCATGCACACATCTCTCAAATGCTAAATAAGCAGGGAACATTCCTATCTCAGCCTCTTTCTTGTATAAATACAGCATTTCCCACTGGAATTAGAGAGACTAGGAAGAATAGTCAGAGAGAGGATTGCTTCCTCTCATTTAGGAAACAATTGACTTTCTTTAAGATTTCTTGGCAAAAGTTGGGGAATTTTACATGTGCATGCTTGTGGGTATACACTGAAAATTGTAATGCTGAACATCTAAAAGCCCTAGCATGATGCAATATTCTGATTTGGGGCCACCACTTTGGGATGTTAAGAGTTTCTTTGGAATATGAACATAACAGATTTCAAACTTAAACATGGGGGGGGGGTGTCTCAAAATGTTTTATTTTTAAACCACGGGTAGAGTTTGTAAAGGATAGCAAAACTCTGGCTTATAACCATGGTTTTCAGAACATGCCATTGATAGACTATTCATTTTCCACCTGCAGATTCAACAATTAAAGGTACCTTTGTTAGTGACCTGAATGAGAACCCATAATTTTCTCTAAGGCATTTCAGTTTTCCTTAAAATAATATGTAAAATAAAAAAGGTGAGATAAGTACACATGCTTTTAGTTGTAAAAGAAATATTCAGTAGTATACCAACAGTTGCCACATTTTCTTTCCTTTTTTTTTGGCTATATATTTTTTTTTAATAAATAAATGATAATGTTTGTAAAGGATAGGGGTTTTGATGTATGCAGGATAGAAAGTGTATTGATGGTTTTGAATGTTGGTATTGGAGAAGACTTTTCAGAATCTCATGTATAGTGAAAACAACAAATGGGTCTTTGAACAAATCAATCCAAGTTCTCAATCCAGGCACAAATGACCAGGCTCAAATTACTCTACTTTGGACACATAATGTGAAGACTCAGTTCTGTGGAGAAGGCTCTAATGCTGGGAAAGATAGAAGGAAAGAGAAGGAAAGGATGATCAACAGCAAAGTAGATACAGTCAATTACGTGATAGGTACACTGTTGAAAGATCTGAAGGACCAGGTAAGGACAAATCATCATGGGTAAAATCTATGTAGCCATTAAGAATTGATCCTGATTAGATATAATCAGTCATTAAATATAACCAGATAGTTTCATTCAGAATAATTTTTCCAAGCCAATAAGGTTAAAAAAGGTTTCATTGAGAAGGGTTATTTTCCAAGTTTTAAATAAGAGAGATCTGATTCCAAATTTTGTTTCTTCTCTGACATTTTACAGTTCTATCTCATTAAAATGAAATATATGGTGGGAAAAAGTTTGATTGGAGTATGAAATATGATTCACTTATGAAAGAATGTGAAGTCTTCCTACAAGCCAAACGCATACGTCATTCCACATAGTA
Source organism: Stegonotus admiraltiensis (assembly GCA_032468215.1). Classification (NCBI taxonomy): domain Eukaryota; kingdom Metazoa; phylum Chordata; class Lepidosauria; order Squamata; family Colubridae; genus Stegonotus; species Stegonotus admiraltiensis. The sequence continues at coordinate 300,754 of JANHZT010002724.1, read as the reverse complement.
CCATTCAGGCAGTGGTGGGATTCAAGTAATTTAACAACCAGTTCTCTGGCCTAATGATTTCTTCCAACAACCAGTTGCCAACTGCTCAGAAAGTTAACAACCGGTTCGCCAGAAGTGGTGCAAACTGGCTGAATCCCACCACTGCATTCAGGTCTTTCTTTTCATGGTGCTTATTTTATCCACTCAGCAACCTTATGAGGTAGAATGAATTGAGGCATAGTGGTTGGCCCAAGAATTCACAGCAAGCATCAAGGTTTAGAACTTTGAACCACAATATTTGCAGTCCACACTGGATCATTTATCTTACCTTTCCAAACCTAGTGCCCTTCATTCTGTGAGCAGTTGCCTCAATTAGCCCATATTGAGGGGTCTAGACTCTAGATAACTAATGGTTATCAGTATTTGTGGGGATCTGCTGACCCAGCATATAGAAGTAAGGTTTAGTTGCCACTCTAGTCTTCTTTTGAACCAGGTGTGATGGGAAAGAAGATGCCATCTTATTAAACCCCTTGAATAGCAAGATATGTTGGACTCTGCATTTCCTCTTCACTGTTTTTTCCTGTCCATTTGCTTAAGAAGAAACTAGACAAGCAGCAACAGGAAGGAAGAAGAGAGGTCACAGAAGAATGGTAACAGGTGTGATTTCCTTCTCAGATTCCCTAGACCTCTGCAAGTACGTTGATGTATTTCATAGGTAGATGTTCTTTCTAAAAAAGAATATTGGCCTTTTTAATTTCCTTTAAATTTGGTACATGCATATGCATATTTCCATATGCATCCAAGAAAGGACATATCTGAAGACTCATCACATTTGGAGTGTTGACACCCAGTTGCTTCTGTCTTCTCTTCTTCCATGACATTTTAAATTCTTTTAAACACCTTGTGAGTTTTTCATTCTAGAGTGACTAGCAACATTTAAAAATACACAAAATATGATACCAAATGATATCTGCATTTTACTCAAGTTCTAAACCAATGGTTCTGAAAGTTTCATATCTCATCACACCATGCAAAACCCAGGTCTACCATCATAGAAATGAAAAGTCCACCACTTTTTTGTGTGCATTTTATTATCACAGTTTATCATTTATGATACATTTTAAAGAGCATTTTAGTGACTTATCCTATGCCCACCTAGACTATTTCAAAGTTTCATCATGGTACAGGACAGATGTATATATACCACAAGAAAGAACTACCACAAGCAATTCTATTGCAAGCCATAGAATATATGTGTGTTTAAATTTTGATCAGGCCTGCATTACTGTACTGGTTAACAAAACTCTGGCTTAGAACCATGGTTTTCAGAACATGCCATTGGTAGACTATTCATTTTCCACCTGCAGATTCAACAATTAAAGTTACCTTTGTTAGTGGCCTGGCTGAGAACCCATAATTTTCTCTAAGGCATTTCAGTTTTCCTTAAAATAATATGTAAAATAAAAAAGGTGAGATAAGTACACATGCTTTTAGTTGTAAAAGAAATATTCAGTAGTATACCAACAGTTGCCACATTTTCAAGTCATCAAAAGAAAAAATAGTTTTGGGAAAACAAGCTAGGCTACAAATCTTAATTGTGGTGCAAGATGATATTTTTAAAAATAGAATTCTAAATGCTATTTCTTCTAGCTTCCCCTGTTCACCATCTTCATTTTTTAAAAGTAAAACTTTTAATTTTAACAACAACAATTTTACTACTAATTTGTTTCATATTTCTCCCCGTACCTACTTTTCAAATGTGTGCCCCTCCCTCAGTGCCTAGCTAGCAAAAACAAGTAGATTTGAAGTGCTGTATTTGTGTAGCTTAAACAAAACTTTGTAAAGTTGTTGCAGAGCATATGTTCAGTACACATATCAGCAATTAATAAAAATAAATAAAACTTACAATTTTTGGACAAAAACAAACAAAATATAATAGTAGTAGTAATCTATCTATCTGTCTATCTATCTATCTATCTATCTATAATTTATATTTTGCTGATAAAGAAATATAAAGAATATATATAAGAAATGCATTTTTCAATTTGTCAGTAATGACAAAGCAGTTCCTAAATCAACTGCGTTCACTGTTATTATCTTCAATGTTAGCCATAAAAAAAAAAACAAGATAGCATCAAATGTTGACCACGCACCAGCTGCTCACTTACATAAAATCAAAACAATTACAAGGATAACAAGTTAATAAATGTACACGACCTTCAATTGACAAAAAGCATAAACGGACTGCAATTGCAGATTGGGAATTGAGGATGTCTTTTTTTTTTTTTGATACTGCTTCCTATTTTTTTATCAAAGAGAGACCACTATTTTCCCCGGACCACTAATTTAAGTCCAACAGAAACTCTTTATATCTCTCCACCAGTTTATTATAAAGCTAAAGTTATTTTACAACATTAGTTACTATTAGTGGAATAAGCCAAATAATAAATCCTTCTTGAAAAGACACAGCAAATCAAGCACAGGAATAAGTTATAGCTGCTGAGAAAAATACCGCATTGATACTTTTATCCAGAGAGCACTAGGCACACAGAGAATTTCTCTAACAAGGTAATTTGAGGGAATAAGCATGGATCATGGCAAACGAATGGGAAACACGGGCTCTTCAGTTTGGGGAAGCAAGTGACTCGGATGTGGGACTCTTTGGTTTTTAATCCTGTTTGCCATTCATCCTCCTTCTCAATGTCCCCAATGTCCTGTCATGACAGGAAGCCGTGATGACTCGGAGAGGCATTCCGCCCAGGGGTGACAGCCCAAGCTCACCCTACCTTAAGAGGAGCCACGTGCCAAACAGAAGTTGTCCAACTTGTTTTGCTGAACTAGGCTGAACAGTAACTTCTTACCAAACCAGTGGGGCGGATTGGGTGGTGGCACAAGGAGACAGTGAGACAACCAGGGTGTGGTAGCAAAATTTGGGACAGTCCCTCCCCAGATGGCCCAGCTTTCTGGCAGTGATGGTTGTCAGCATGGAAGTGCTTACCTTCTACTCTTCCACTCTATCTTGGCACTGATTAACAAGTTAAACATATAAATCAGTAAAAGCATATACATATAATGAATAAAGTTATTCTATAGTCCTGTATAAATCTTGAAAATTCCCATTTTTAATGATCCAAAGTCCAGTGGCCAAGGAACAAAAAATTAAGGCTAGCTTTAATTCATAAGTTAAAGGGGCATATAATTGAAAGCTACATTTGCCTTTGGGACACCATTGCCATGCTCCAAAAGAAAATTGAGCCAGACTCAGGAAGAAATGAAATTTAATATGGTGCAAGTACAACTTTATATAAAATCACATTGCATTAATTAAATAGAGCTTATATTGAATTAACAATGGTTGATTAATTAAGAACCCTTCCCTTGTTTTTAGTATTTTTCTCCTCTCACATTAAAAATCACAATTTGGTGGCAATTTTTGAAAGGACTCTGTGGAATGTGCTCCAAACTTTTGAAAATACATTCAGTCTTGAGGCCTCAAGCTGTATGCTGCACATGATTACTTATATTATTGTAGAATTTTACCATGTATACTATCTCTTGTTAGATGCGTCTATCCAGTGTCTTTCATACATGCTTTCTCAGCATGCTAATCAGAGGTTCTCAGCTTTGGCAATCTTAAAATATGTGGGCTTCAATTCCCTGAATATCCCAGCCAACATGGATGGATGGCAAATTCTGGGAATTGAAGCCCACACATCTTAAAGTTATCAAATTTTGAGTAACACTGATTTTGACGACCACTCAAGTTTCTCCACAAAAACAGTGTCTCTTAGTTTGGACAACCGATTGGCATTTTGATATGCTGGCCGCCTCCTAAATTCTGTGGAAAGGTTGAAACTGGCAGTACAGGAATCCATTGATCAGAGATCACAAACATTAGGACAATATCACTGCAGTTGCTTCTTCTGGCTTTGAACAGGAGGGCAAAACATCTATTGATGCAGAAAAATGGAGAAAAATTAGGATTTAAACTCTAAACCTGAGAGATTTCCATATGCACTTTAATTAGACAGATCTTCTGTTTATATGGATGACTTCTTTCTTTGCAAGAAAATAAATCTAGCTATGCCAACTCTGTAAAGCATGACATTACTGAATACAGAAATATTCTGGAGAGTTAATATTTATTGCCATTTCTTTTGAGTTTCTACCAAGTCCCATTTCCCAATAGCAAACTCATCTAATGGGCAATTGGTAAGAAACAGGTTCAGAGGAACCCCTGAGTTCTCAGAGGAACTCTGAGTAAAAACAAATATTGGGGGGGGGGATTATTAACATGAGAGAGTAGATCCCTACACTTTTCTATAATTGCTGCTGCTGTTGTTAGTTCAAGCCAATATCTACTCATAGTGACCCCGTGGATAGTTATTTCAAACTGTGTTTGGTCTTCACTCACGCAGCTTGTGTGTGGCATCCATGGCTGTTGTTGCATCAATCCATCAGATTTCTAGTCTTTATCTTTTGCATTTTCCTTCAACCTTGCAGGGATAAAGGGAGAAAAATAATGAGCTGCTGGTATAACCAGGGGAAAGTATAGAATCACTAATTGGCCCATTCTATGCTCTCATTTAAAAAAAAGATAGCAGTTCTATTTCCAATCTGATACTCATGTTGATACACACACACACACACGCACAGACACACAGGCACAGACACACATACAAACACAGACACAGACACACACACACACCAACCACAACCCAAATCCCAAATAGAAGCATAACTAGATGTAAGAGTATATTTTACAACCATTTATCTCAGACAATAATGTTTAATTTTAGACTGCTGTTTAGAAATTAATTTGACAAGCTCTACAGAGAAGAATGGTGAAGATGGTGAGAAGCCAAAATCTCATGAAGAAAAGCTGAAAGAGGTCAATACAGGGGTGGGCTTCGAAAATTTTAGCAAGGTGCTCTCTGCCTGGTTGCTAGGTGGGCGTGGCCATGGTGGGCGTGGCCTAGTCAGCCTCCTGCACCAAAGCGGGGGTGGGGCATTTTTGCACTTCCTGGGCTCCAGAGGCTTTCCTCAGGTCTCTGGGAGGGCGAAAATAGCCTCCCCAGGCTCTGGACGACCTCTGGACGTTTCTGGCCTTCCCAAACTTCTGGTAGGCCCGTTTTTTGCCCTCCCTGAGCCTCCATGTGCACCCTGCACTTACCTGCATCCAAAATGGGCTGCGTGGGACTTCTGGGAGAGGCAGGGCAGGGTGGGTGGGGCCAGCCAGGAGTCAG
>JANHZT010002724.1:275668-288987 GCA_032468215.1 Stegonotus admiraltiensis | reverse complement strand
TCCTCCCCTCCCTCTGTCCCTCCTCCTTCCTTTCTTCCTCCTCCCTCCCTCCTTTCATTCTTTCCTTCCCTTCTTCAACTGCACCTGTGGGCTGTCACTATAGTTGATAACAGCTACAAGAAATTGCCTTTGGAGAAGAAGAGGAAGCAGGACAATAACTTTGACAAAAGATGTGCAGTCATTTCAGGAAATAAATGTATTGTCAAGGTAGAGCAGCTCCTTCACTTTGTGGCAGCAAGTATTTCCAGAGTTTTCTTCCTGGCCAGGTCTCTCATCCCACACTTACCCAGCACCTTATCTGAGGTACATGCCCAGGTAAAAGAACCCCTTGTGCAACACTGACTTCTGCTGAGCCAGGAACAACCACTACAGGCTGGGGTGGGTCCATTGTTTTTGTTTGTAATCTATTTCTCTTGTTTTTCATCTGGTTATCCCATTTTGTATGTCTGAATTTGATATGTTAGAACACGGTTTCCCATGAAATTCATTTCCTGATCATAATGTGCACGTGCAAGATTTGACATGTAGATGTCTGGAGCCCGCTTGCATTTCTGGAGGCAAATCACAGATTTTCCCTCCTCAGCAGCAGAGCCAAAAACAGCCTTTGCTTGTAAGTCTTCTTCCCCCATTGTTGAGTTCATATATAAGCCGCATATCTTTGAATCAGCATAAAATAGAAGACAAAGTCCCTGCTGTAGATCCCTACTCTTATGCCATTCAGTGATTAAAATAAATATTTGAACTGATTTGATGCCTATCCTGCCTCAGTTGCCTCTATTTCTAGTCACTAGAATTAATTAACTTTCCTCCAAAGGAGAGAATGGCATTATAGGGACACTTTTAAAAAGGACACTTAAAAAAAAAACTATTGTAAGGACAGTTTGAACTCTATTTATTTATTTACGACCTCACCATCCAGTAGGCTCTGCTAGGTACAAGTGCAGAATGGCCATTAGTTTCAGGAGCTTCCATCTGTAAAATGGGTAGATGTGTACTAGGTGTGTTAATTCCTTGACATTATACTATTGGACCACTGTAAATTTTTATTTTCCCCACCAAGTGGGAATATTTGTCAGTGTCTGGTTATGATCCTGATGAGCTCAGTTTGAATTGTGTGCTCCAAATAATATCTTCCTCCAAATAATGTCAAAAATTGACAATGTATATATTTCTGACTATGGTTCCCCAATCTCTTGAAGTTTACAGAAGAATCTAGAAATTTGGAAAAAAATGTCATCAACAATGAAAAAGAACTGCCACTTACATCATCAGTGGGCAAAGTTTGAGAAGCAGGAGAGAATTGATTTAAAGTGGCAGGGACAAGTTGTTTTCTTTTTCTTGGGAGGAACAGGGAAGTCAGAGAATGCAAAAACCCCACTTTTTTTAACAGAGATCATATATGTAATATGTAAAGGAGGCGGAGCTTTAAATTCACAGGTGCCATCTTGATTTTTTTTTGAAGCCACTCCCACCCCCAATTCCACCCCATGGACACCCCTCAGGAAGAACTACATTTAACATAATTTAAAAGCCAGTTTTAATGAGAGATGTGGGCTGGAAATTTTTTCAAAATTTTCCACCTCAGGCAGAATTGGCAGTTTCCAAATGGGAAGATGTTTTATTGTTGATTGACTGTTGCCCGTATTGTTTCCAATATGCCAGTAAAAACATTTCCCCCTCATAACAAATATTTCAGCCTCTTTGAATGTACCAGTGAAACCTCATAAAATAGGCTAGACTTATTTCTCATATCAGATAACCTAGCCTAAATATATGTGCAGACTATGAATACTGCAAAGATAGGGTCAGCAGAAACATACTCATTTGCATAGGAAACTTTCTGTTTCCAAATTTTCTAGAAACCTGGATCCCTGATATTAAGGCTTCTTAAAATAGTGAGAAATTGTGTGGCTTGTTTTCAGTTAACTATGGCCAGGTGAAAGTCTAGAGGCAAAAACAAAGGAGTCAAGAGTAGCCATCCCATAATGAGATCCAGAAAAGTCTATCAAAAGGCAATTATACAAGAGAAACAGCTTCCTACTTTGACCCCTTATCAATAGGAACACTTGCTCCCTTAAAGCATTTTGTATGTGAGAAGTAATAGGAAGATCCACCAAAACCTAGGCAAAATAAACACTCAAGTATCTTAAGACAGAAGTGACCTTAGTGCTAATGGGATGGGATGGGATGGGATGGGATGGGATGGGATTGGAGTGATGGGGTAATTTGGTGGCCTGTGTTGCTTGTCCTGCAAATTTCTAGGCTAAAAGAAAACACAACTTACACATTTGGCTAACTTTCAACATGAAGAGTGGAGTGGAGATGTGGTATCTTCATCTCCAACAATAGAAGATCTGGAAATGGCTCTTTCATCAGTCTTATTATTCATTTGGAGAAAGGTGGATCAGTAGGCAGAAAACATAAAAGCAAAAAGAAACTGTGCTGCAGGAATTAATGTTAAACTCTGAACTGAATTTGTTGGCATCTGCCCAATTATGATAAGCCTGGATACCAACTGTGGAGAGCACTGGTCAACTGCCATACAGGGAGAGAGCAAGACAGTGAATAGATATTTACTTTTTAATTTCCCCATTAGAGGTGGAAAGATGAGCTTGTGAGAGTCTCTTCTCCATGTGCCCAAATAATTTGGTTGACTTTGGATATTCATGCTCTTTGGCTTAGATGTGTGTGGTGGGGAAAAACTTTCTTTAAGAAACAATAAATATTGGGCATTTGTTGCCTGCAACAGAAAGGCAATGACACCTCTTCTAAGACAAGACACAAAGTGAAGTAACCTGATTCATTTTTGGTTCCCAAAAGAAAATATCAGAAGCGGTCTCGGTGTCCTTTGAGGGCACAAATTACATTTACTAATGTTTTGCTTCCTTTTCATGATGAATTAAATCATTCTGCTCAGAAGAGGGATGATCCTGGAATAAGGAGGAGTGGATTTCATTGTCTCAGACAAATCAGCCCATCCAATCCCAGAGTCAGACTTGAATTGTTAAGGAAGGAATGTAAAGCTGCAGGAAAGCCAGCATATTCTGAATAGACTCTGTTGAATCCTAGTCTAAATCAATTTGTTCTCTTGTAATGTTTCAGGCATTCACTCTAGTCCAGCAACAATTCTGGATCAAGCAAGCAAGCAAACAAGAATGGTTGCATATGTGTGAAGTTCCACAGAGTTTTTTTGTTACCAAATTCTTGTACGTTCTGCTAGAGACCAATGTTTCCCAAGGTGTTATTTGCACCCATGAATTAAGTTTGCAGGAATTAACGTGAAGATCCTTTATCACTATCTCTGGTTTAACCTAAGTTTCACACTTTGCAAGCCAAGTAAAAAAAAGGCATAACAAATTCATGTGTACAAAAAAAAGGAAAATATTTATAGTTTTACATTCTGTTTATAAAGAGAAACCAATACAATATACCAAAAATTTTGTTTCAATAAATAAAACGTTTGTCATTCTGCTTGGCAAAGCATGGGGGAGGATACCTAAAATTAAAATTATTCAGGTAAAGTTATTCAAATGGGGAGAACTTCATACAGTGGTTGAAACAAATGTTTTTTTTCCCCAAAACTTCATCAGGCAACTATGGGAATTACATTCCATAAACTTTTCGTCAATTGTAAACACAATTCTGGGTTTCTTAAAACATAATCTTTAAGAAATCGGCTTTATGATGTTTTGAATATTTTCAAAACCTACTTACTGATGTTTGTACGTTGGGGGCTACTTATAGTCATTCACTACCTACAACTGTAATTTATTTTGTAGATAGGAAAATATTGAACACAATTTGATGGGCTATACTGTATTTCTTGCCAATTTAATCTCATGAGAAGTAATCTCTAGAATAATCAGCATTTTACTCCCCAAATTATGTGCCACTGTTCAAAAGGGTGTGGAACTGTACCATAAACTGTGGGACTTCAAAACCCATCCTCTTTTATCATCAGACATGCTGATAGGAGATGGAGTCCAGTGGCGACAGAAAAATTCAGATTCCTTGCCCCTTGCATAGACTTTCATTTTTGAATTTCTACCCAATTCAGCAGTCCATTTTTCTAATACCTTTCTGAAATAGAATTCTGTTCGGCTATACTAAGATTGCCATAAAAATAGAATAAATGCTTTTATGCCTTTATCTAGCTGCATGATGGGCAGAGATACAAAAGATGAAACTTTTTCACCCCTGCCTGAAGCTCTACATTAGGGAAAAAAGCTTACACCAATTTCATTTATATCTGCTATCAAAACTTTTTAAGGCACAGAAATCTTGACAGAAGCAAACAAAACTCATGGCAACAAAAATATTCCTAATACAACTATACAATATGCTATGTAGGGCCACATTACTCATGAGCTTATCTTTGGAACCATAACACAGGCACTGTTTTCATAAATTTCCACTGAAGAGGTTCTTCCCAGCGGCTCCTGACTCGCAATTAAAGGGATCTGGGGCACTTTCCCAATCTCTACATCACATATTCTGCCACCATTGTTAGATATGGCCCTGAATCAGAGAAGGGAAGTCTATATTGGCAGTCATCTCCAGCTAGAGGGCTTCTTGTCAAGGGAAAAGGTCCGGAAATTCCTTCAAAGAAGCCATTAACTCCACCCTTGTCCCACTTCCCTATACCAGGAAAGCTGGTCAGAGGTTTACAGAAAAGGGCACATGAGATGGTCTGACATTCCAATTTTTGTCTTTGTCATATGACTGGAGGCCTTCCCATGGCATCTTGGTGTTGTGGCTGTTGGTACCAAGGTCCAAAGCTGTTGATGTAGGTGTTAGAAGGCAGAGGAGGTCCTTTGCATGCCATGGGGATGTCCCAAAGAGGAGGTATGTTGGGTGAACATGGGGACAAAGATGAAGAGCTATGTAAATTATCTTCTTGGATGCTGGACCCCTGCTTCATAATCTTTTTGAATTTGGAACGTTTGTTCTGGAACCAAATCTTGACCTGGGTTAAGAGAAAATGGGTGCAAGCAGAGAACGTATGAACAGCTACAGTAAAACTGGGAGGAGTTTAATCCAGAACTTTTTGCATCTACATTTTTCTACTTTTAATGGCTTTTACTTTCTCCCTACCTAATGTTTCTACTCATGGTAATTTTAAATTGAAGAATTCTATATGGGCATTTTTTCCCTCATTGGTTTTGCAAGATGATCCTTGTTCCAAGATCCTTAAAATTCATGAATACCGAGGCATTTGAAAATAACAAATGAATGTTGTTGGATAAGTTGGAAATGCTAAAAGGAAGAAAATTTCATGCTCTTTAGATTAAAGAGATACTTTTTAAAAAGTTTCTGAAGAGTGATTTTAATTCTGTTAGTTCTGTAACTAATAAAAGTTGGAAGTCATTGTACTTCATCTTTTCAAGATTTTGTTCACCTAAATTTCAGGTAACCCTGAACCTAGGCCTACATGGACATCTATGTAAAGTGATGGCCACTGCTAAATCTGACATGAATTTGTTAAGTGTATCTGTTGCCAAAATGCAAAGTACAGAGAAATCACTCACACATTGGAGCAGCATCACATACTGTACAATAGAGGCCTTTGGATATACAGTTCCAGCCTTTCCCCAAAGTGATAGATTTTATATATATAATGATACAAAATATTGGACTCACATAGTGCCTATATTGAAAAAGGCACTAAATTGCTTAAATCCAGATTGTCTGAACGGCCATTGCTTTTGCTACAAACCTGTTTGAACATTACAATAGCAATAGCACTTAGACTTACATACCGCTTCATAGTGCTTTTATAGTCCTTTCTAAGCGGTTTATAGAGTCAGCATATTTCCCCAAACAATCTGGGTTACCCACCTCGGAAGGATGGAAGGCTGAGTCAACCTTGAGCCAGTGAGATTCGATCTGCTGAACTGCAGCTAGTAGTCAACTGAAGTAGCCTGCAGTACTGCACTCTAACCACTGTGCCACCAAGGCTCTTTTACAAACTGTAGACATGCCCCCTTTGACAATGTCTACACTGGAGATGTACCCTTATGGCACAAGGTAGAAACGCCTTCTCCTGGGTCATTCCCAAAGTATGTCATTCCCTAAGTCCCATAGGAGTTGCATTTGTCACCCATTCCCCTTTCTTTTGGAAATGTGGCCAAAACCCCTATTTTGCCTGACTTGTAATTGATAATTAAGATTTGCACTGGTTTTCATTTCTGCTTCTGAATTATTTTTGTACTCTGCATTTTATTGTTTGCTACCATCCTTGAATGCTCAAATTGAAAGATGGTATGTTTATACACACATGCATGCACACATACATACAAATATAAATCACCCTCAAGGCAAAAAGTTGACTGTTGGGTAGCTCCTGCTTCGAGTAGTGGTCTTGTCTCTTTCCTTCTTCCTTAATTCCCCTCATCTGTAAAATGGAAAACAAGAACCCCCCATTTCCCGGGACTCTTGCCAAGAGCATCAAGCAGCATGATAGTAAATTTTTCTCAGGCAACCTGCTCTCACACGTCTTTCTTGGGCTCCCTGTTGAAGCCTAACTCTGGGCCTAGCTGGTTGCTTCAAGCAGGGCTCCTCCCCCTCCTCGTCTTCCCCCTCCCCCAAAGCCGATTGCACAAAGGCATTTGTGGAAAGATTGAAAGAGGGCAAAGTGTAAAGTTTGGTCTTCAGGGCATGTTGAGGAAAAGGAAAACTACAGGCGTCTGAAGCAAGAGACCCCACCCTCTCCCCGCAGCCCCCGTCGGTACGGGGACGCTACCTTTTCTGATTAGTTTGCAGATTTGGCTCAAGTGCCGTGCATTGCATCAGATAAGAACTTAAAATGCGAAAAGAAAATACAGAATAAGACTTTAGGAGCAAGATAGCAAGCCTGCAGCTTTCTGAAAAAAAGAGAGCAAGAAAAATATCTTTTAGGCTGGACCTGCTGGAAATTAAGCGTTCTGGAGAAGTGGTCAAAAGCGAGGAGTGAGTTTTTAGGGAAAGGGATACGATGTCAATCTTTACCATTTTTAGACACTATGTTTCTCTTGCTTTCTTCCTTCAGCTTACCCTGCATTTCCCTTTCTGGGATTTTACCTATTTCTTTTTTTTAATGTGTCCATTCCCTGTATGATCTTGCTTGCTTCACCTATGAACCAGCAAAAGGGAAAGGCAGTCTCCTGAACGAAATTACCACTGAAAGGTGGAGTGGGGGAGAGAAGCTAGAGGTACAAGGAAGGGAATATTCTTAAAATGTGTTAAAATGTGATCTGATAGATTAGCTTTAACCCTGTCAAGTGGTTAATCTTAAAAAAAAATAAAGCTCTGCTTGATATTCCGCCAGAGGCTAGTGATAAAGACCATGTGCTTTGCAAACAGAAGACCTGGATAAGGTCAGCATTTCTAACTAAAGCTACCTGAGCAATTCCCAGTGATGTGAAAGACTGGTATTAAAAATGCCATGAGCTGTTTCCACCATCACAGCAAATCATTAGTCAATAAGTGCTGTGTAGCTAAACCAAGGTCCAGCCTATTATTAGCATAAGAATCCTTGGTATGTTCAATCTACAATGCTGTTTTCAAACTTGGCCAGATTAAGATGTGTGAACTTCAATTCCCAGAATTCCCCAACCAGAATTCTGACTGTGGAATTCTGGCAGTTGAAGTCCATGCAACATACGGTGGCCAAGTTTGAAAAAACACTAATAGTTTTGCAGAATGTTTAGATGTGCTTTTAGTTAGAACCAATGGGGCTAAAGCATAATGTTGCAAATCCTAGTGCAGCCAATCAGAATTTTGATAATTCAATCTCCCTCGTAGTTTTCTGTCCCCCTCCCCCTCCCCCAGCAATGATCAAACCAGGCTATGGCTACTGAGCATGCTCAAACAACATTCATTGGCCTCTTGGATTTCCTCCCTTTTATTTTATTTTATTTTATTTTATTTTATTTTATTTTATTTTATTTTATTTTATTTTATTTTATTTTATATCTTCTGCCTACCTCACTGTTAGACCACTTTAGATGGCTTGCAATAATAAAAAGGAAGAAAAATGAAAAGGCATGTAAACAAAAGTAAAATAGAATAAAGTAAACAATGACAAAGAAACACAATGAGAATAAATACATCAATATATATGTGAGCAAATCCTGTTTGAACTACCCAAGCAACAACCCTGCAAACTTCAGCAATAGAAGAAAGTCTAACATCATCAAAAATAAGTTCGCCGTGATACAGATTTACTTCATTCACACTCCAAAAAAGGTAGTCTAAACAAGGATTTGCTGCTTACAGTGTGAACACATCCCATTTTCGTCCCCAGAAAACAGGTTTTGAAAGCTTTTGTACTGCTTCAGAAACCAGCAAAGCCTGTGTGCCGAGAAGGAAATTTTCCGGACAAAGAAGATATGCATTCAACCTAGGAGAAGAGAAACCTCCCTGAAACCACCTCCAGCTCTCATTTTAAAAAAAAGTTTATCCCGGACTTTTATTGAACAAGTGCATTGAGCTGACAAGCCACAATTTCTAAAAAAAACAACAGTGTTAGTGTTATCAAGTAATTATTATTCACATAGACCCTTAAAAGCAGAAAAGAGAACTTATTTGCCTTGAACTGCATTTAACCTAATGGGAATCCTTTTAACAGTAGGCAAATATAATGTATGGGCCAGAATACACATTTTAAAAATAGGTCAGTGTTTCTCAATCTCAGCAACTTTAATATGGGTGGACTTCAATTCTCAAAATTCTCCAGCCAGCTTCAGAGACACAGTTGAGAAACACTGCATCCAGGAGCTGGATTCCCCATAAACTCTATTCAAATTGACAGTTTGATTTCAGTGAAGATTCGGAGAGGAGTAGAAGGTTGCTTAACAGTGGTGAAACCTAGAAACAATAGTTAATCTACTAAAAAGATTACTTTAAGCCTTTCATGCAGAAAAATATCCTCAAAATAATTAGCAAAGTTTAAAAAGCAATTTTATATGTAAGTATACATAATTAAATAATTAAACTGGAGTTAATCCCAGAATATTAAGGCATGTGGACGTTGACTCCCAGCATGTTGTTTGGGGAATTATGGGAGTTGAAGTCCACACATCTTTAAAGTTGTCAAGTTTTGAACTAAATAAAAACTAGGTTAGAAATAGGCACTACTCATAATGTATTAATGAGATATAGCAAGGCTTGCTTATTTAGAGAAAACAACTACTTGTTTGTGGCCCAAAAAGAGAAATTTCATGCAAGTGCAAGTTTTAAACTACTGATATATAGCAGGCTACACACATCATTTTCATGGCCCTAAACTATAGGGAAATGAGATTTGCTATCCCCTCTGTTGATCTCCAGCTAGTCTTGTTTCAAGTTCAACTTATTAATGAAGTCTAACAGATTTTACATCACCTGAGGTTGACCTTGGCAGTGTTGAGGTATGGGGAAGGGGGTATTTTTTTAATGTGAGTATAACTAACTAGTTTAAGCCTCACTCACATATGTGCTGGCAGTGAGAGGAAAGCATGGGAATATGACCAAAAAATTGATTATGACACCATGTTTGTACTCCATTTAGGAACAAATCAAGAATGGACTTAAAGTCCATGCAATTATTTGATGGATAAAAAAATGTAAATTTTTGCACATCGTATACAGGAGAAGAATCTATTTCTGTAGGTGGACAACATTGCTTCACATGTAAGTGAGACAGAGCCTTGCCTTGTGTGGCACCATTTCTATTAACTAGTACTGTGTTGTGAAATATCTATCGCACAGACGCACACCCATCCAGAAGCTAAGATGATCTCTTCGAGAACACTCATAACCCGAGGAGTCTCTTGGGAAAAGATGATTGGCTGTTTGGTTTCTTTCTGCATTCCAAGGAACAAAAAGTAGAAGAAGACCAAGCAAGTTCCACTTTCTGATATATCAACAGTAGATTTGTAAATGCTCTATCTGGAAAAAGAACATTTATTTATAACAATTCACAGCTTTAGAACTCTGCCATCCTGCCCTCCAAAAGCACATAGATTCCACCATTTTACTCGAATTTCTTCTTTGTCCAAATACATTTTAAGTGCCTCTGGCTAAAATCTCATCTGTGCCATTCATCTGTCTCAAATTATCTCTTTAAGTGGCTTAGCCATCTGTAAAAGAGGCAGTTGTGCGTGAGGGACTTTTGGCAGCACTGAATCCTGGAAGATTTCCAGGTCTTTCCAAACCATATCTTCAGTGACAACCTCCCCTTTTCTCACAATTCATATGTCCATCCTTACTTATCTTCTATCTTATTAAGACAGAATGCAGCATCCTCTGGGAAGTGACACACCAAATGCTGCAGTTATTATCAGCTTATTACTTTGTACCCATAGAATCTGGTATGAAATGTTGTTGTATTTTCATCTATCTTTGGTACCTAACATCTCCTATATTCCTTTCTTTTATCAATCAGTCCATATTTTATAATCACTGCTCAGATTCAGTTCTCATCCAGCTGATTGGAGGTTTCCTTCCCCCACATTTAAACTTATTTCCTAAGGTGTTTTTTTTTCAGGAGGCGTACATCTGAATTCCCCAAAATTTGCTGGTTGCCTCTAATCCACTACCTAAGTAATGTTATCAGCAGAAATGATAAATTATTGCAGTGTTTCAGTTTGATGTAAACAGGCTGTTCCATGTATTACTTATTGTGATACTTATTTCATTACTTATTTTGTCTTTGTACTGTTCCAAGAAAGCAATTTCTTTCTCCAAAGAACACACTTTAAAAGCCATGGTGCAACAATTAAATCATCAGGGAAGGGGCCAAAGATTTAAAATCTTGCTCAGTTAAGAAGGTTACTGGTTGATTTGGGGCCATCTTAATCTATCTCCCAGAACAGTTGTGAAGACAAAAAATAGTTGAGAAGGACAAAAGAACTCTCAAGAAAATATACGATACCCTTGGAAAGCCAGAATTTCTGAAATTTGTATACAAGAGTCCTTCTGCAACATCAGGTTAATTAATGATGTTAATATGGTACAGCTCAGTAAGAAATATGAGGGGGCTGTAAGGTACTCAACACAATATTAGCATTTGTACTTGGCTTTAAAGTGGGGAAACAAAGGTTGCAACAGCAACTATAATAATACATTGGTCTGAATGTGAAAAACATTAGCCATCATCCCTTTATAGGTCAATTACTCATGAGAGTTAACATGCAAGCAGATGGAGAAGAGTACAATTCTCAGAAGGCCTAGTAGCATGGCCAACAGGGACATGGGCCATTGGAAGCTAAAGTTCAGTTAGAACACTACAAATCAGGTCCCCCAGCCTTATTTTATAATTGTTTTTGCCCTATTCCAGTGGTTGTTTCATTTTTAATATCTAGAGCAGAAATCCAGACCACACCCTTCAAAACCCAATACAGGATAAAAAGCTCTTTCCTATCCACCAGTTTTTCAATATCAAATATTCCTCCCAGTGGCTTCTAGGTCAGTGTTTCTCAACCTTGAGAACTTTAAAATATGTAGACTTTAACTCCCAGAATTCCCCAGCCAGCTTAAAATTTGTCAGCATGAATGGCTGGGAAGTTCTGGGAGTTGAAGTCCACACATCTTAAAAATTGCCAAGGTTGAAAAACACTTGGCAACTTTGTTTCATCTACTAGATCAGGAGTGTCAAACTTGTGATGACATGGCATCATGTGACGTATCACCAACTTTTCCCCCCTTCACTAAAACGGGAGGCATGGCGCATCCGGCCCGCAGGCCACGAGTTTGATACTCCTGTACTAGATGGAAAGAGCTAGATTTAAGCAAGTCACCATGTTCATTCTAACCAATTTTACAGGGCTGTTATAGAGATTATCCTCATAACATATGCTCTCAGAAAGCAGGGATTGATGGGTAAGAAGTGGAGAGTATAAATCAATAGAGCATCTCACCTGTGTTTGGGTCAGGCCCAGCTGTGCTGCTAATTCTGCCCGTTCAGGTAATGCCAAATATTGGGTTTGTTGGAATCGCTGGTTGAGGGCCTGCAGCTGAAGGCTAGAATAAATGGTCCGTGGTTTCCGGATTTTCTTCCCTTTCCCGTTGATGCGGATTTCTCCATTCTCTATGATGGTTGATTTCTCCAGTTCTTTTGAAAGAAACAGAATTAAAGAGAAAAAGTAAGATTCAATGTGTAGCTGAAGCCAACATCAATGGCTGCTGAACTGCTTGGTTTTAAGCAGACTTGAGTATTGATCTGTGTCAATACTTATTTGCAATTTTTAAAATTGGCATTTCAACCAATGGCGCTACTGATAGAATGCTGGACAAGAAGACCCCCAGTTTCACCTCCGCTCCACTATGAAGGTCAATGAGGTGTATTGTAATGGAGGTAAGAGAGCAAGAATAAGCAAAGCATTATGGCATGAACCATTAAAAAAGGGTGGGCTGGGGCTTCCAAATATTAGAAATAATTGGGGAGCTAATCAATTAAAGGTGGTCCCAGATATTATACTGGTAGTAGTAGCTAGAGATTTAATATGGAGAGATATAGAGTTGAAAGAATTAAGTGAAATAGGTGATCCTATAGAAACATATTGGTTTAAAAAAGATATTTTAAAAATTGCTAGGAAGATTCAAAATCCCTTTTAAAAAAAATTGATAGAATTATGGAGTAAATGGCTAATGCCAGGAATTTCTCCTTTAACACTCGTGGTGGAAATGGAGAAATTCCCTAAGATTGAATTGAAAGAATGGATTAGTAAACTAAAAGAAAATCAGATATATAAATGGGAAGACTGGAAGAACAAGATAAAGAATATAATACAACTAAAGAACGTTTTAGCAGATATTAAATTAAATTGGTTGAATTTAATACAATTAGAGAAAAGGATAAAACTGGAAGAAAGATTCAAAGAGAAAGATAGACAGTTAACAAAATTTGAAATGATTGTAAAAGAATGTGAGATGAATGAAGAATATATAGGTAAAGGAAGAATTGGGAAAATATATAGAATATTAACTGAATTAGGAGAGCAGGTAAATGGTTTAAAATTAATTTGGGAATCAGATTTGGGAGAAATAAATGATAATGATTGGAAAAACATTTGGAATAGTTAAGGAAAATGGATGTAAAGTGATATGGAGGTGGTACCTAACACCACAAATTAAATCAAATAGATGGTAAATATACAAATATTTGTTGGAGGTGAAAGAAAGAGGTTGGAACATATAAACATATGTGGTGGGATTGTGATAGTGCACAAAAAATATGGGACATGCTGCTTAGAGAAATTAGAGCACTTTTGAATGTAAATTTAGACATGTCACCGAGAATTGTATTACTGTTGCTGGTGGAAAAATGGGATATAAATGAAACAAAAAAGGAATTGATT
>JANHZT010002724.1:251825-271428 GCA_032468215.1 Stegonotus admiraltiensis | reverse complement strand
ACAGAACAGAACAGAACAGAACAGAACAGAACAGAACAGAACAGAACAGAACAGAATAGAATTCTTTATTGGCCAAGAGTGATTGGACACACAAGGAATTTGTCTTGGTACACACGCTCTTGGAGTACATAAAATAAAAGATTCATTCTAAAAAACAGAGATATGATTGCAGAGGAGTGGAAGGCAGCATTTTAAGATACCTCTTCTCAAGATTCTGTCCTGAAAGAAAGGTGCAATTGCAGAACTAAAAAACCACTCAGGCTGCCAGAGAATTAGCTGTACTGCAGCACTTAAGGAAGAAAATAAATTACATTTATAATTACCCTTCTAATTTAATATTAGTATTATTTTCCTTTAAAATTGCATCCCATGTACAGTATTAAACCAGTAGGTTGTTTTTCCCCTCTCTTTCTCAGCAACTCTTTTTATTTGATTGAAAACCTTGATGATTCAGTTTTTCTGCATTTCCAGGCATCCTTCCTCAAAATTAAAAGACTTCAATGCATTTCACATCCAGATAAGCATAAATCTAAGTCTGCAAAATGCATAAAACAAATCATATTTAATATTTTTCTAAACAACCATGCATAAGATAAAAATCAACAAAGAGTACAATTCCTGATATAATAATGGTTATAAACCCACAGGACAGCTACACATTTACTGTATTTTAACATGATGGAACAAAACTAGTTTTATTTACTAAGCTGTGGTTAATTGAACCACAGTTTATGAAACTGACTTTTTTTGGCATTGTTCAGCACACTGAACCGGGAATGAACCAAAACACTGGCTGGATTCTTGTAGCATCATTTACTGAATTAACACTCTTGCCTAAATTTTTCCAACACATTGAATTGCAAGCTAAACCCACAGAAGAGCCATTGCCACAAATACAGTGGTATATTAGAGTTCAAGGGAGGAGTGAACCCTGCCATCCCATCTATATGACTGCATATGACTGTCCTTTCTTGCTGGGATGTTGGAGAGCCCATGGGTCACATATTCCAACATTCTTAATGTTGATCATACTAGGTATGCTGCTATAGTTCATAGCAGCATACCTAGTATGATCAACAGTAAGAATGTTGGAAATTGTAATTCAGCAATGCCTGATGAGAAGTAGGCTCTTCATCCCTAGAGTAATTGGATCACTAACATAAAATTATAAGATGTATTATGCTAAGTACTATAAACATGATTCTTATCTTACTCAATAGAAAGGTAGCAAATACAGCCAATAGTATTAATAATGCAGCTTATTCAAATTTAGTAATCATATTGACTCAGACATCTTGCATTGGACCAGATTCATACAATCTACGCTTGCCAGCTAACATTCCTACAAAGCTAGAGTGTGCCTAATTTCCTAACCTTGTTTGGATTTTTATCTTAATCACTTTAATTGGCTCATCTTCCAGTCTTTCCCCAACCTGATGACCTCCAGATGTGGATTTGACAAAAAAGGAACCTTTATCCCCAATCATTATAACTATGGTGATTTTCCTTGGAGTTTGATATTATGACTTAATATACTAGAGTTTTCTTTAAACCAGAAGTACTCAACTTTCCTGGGCCAAGGATGCACTTGGTGCATCCTTGCATGCACAACTCTTAGCAAATGTTATGCCTGGAGCTGTGTTCTCAAAAATCACAGGAGGAGCAATCAAAATTGACATTGACATTATAATGAAAAGGTATCCATATAGTCTGTACTTTCGTATTTAGTTTTTAAAAAAAAATCAGTCGTATAATAAAGGGATACCTTTGGAGGCATATGGGGGCCTGAGGTGGCCCTGGATCTTAGTTTGTAAACTTTTGCTTCTCATATAGGTCAAGCAGAAAGCATCCTCAAGTTTAAGTAGTGGAGTGTAGATTTCAGCAACTGAAGGTTTAGTTCATTGAAAGGACAACTCCGCAGCTGTAAAGGTCAGAACCATTGTCAAGAGAATAAAAGCTGTGTAATCTACAGAATGACATACTGATTATTTCCCAATAAGGACCCAGCACTGTGGAGTTTAGGACCAGAATTCAGAATTATCCTAAAATGACTGTCCTGCAAGCTTTACCCAAAAGTAAGTTCAATTTTATGCACTGATATCAAGTTCCAGAAGGGTGTAGAATTGGAGACTTGGTGGGTGTCATAAGAATATGCTCTGGCACTACAAAGTTGATTCGTGTTCCAGTCAAAGTAAATGATTCAGGTTTAAAGCAGGAGGCATTACTGGAAATGATTAGGAGGCAGCCAGAAACAAAACCAACTTTTCACTTAAGAAAAAGAAGGTGGAGATATTTGGGGGGGGGGGTGAAAGTCCATGCCACTTTTAAGATGCGTTTCAATATTAAGGAGGGGGGAAGGAAGGCTACAGACCTCTGATATCTTACTTCTGAGTAGACACTTCTATTAAGGTGACAACTGCTATGTGTACATTTACTTCCCCAAACAAATCAATTGAGTACAGGTGTTTAGATTGCATTAAGTGCTGCAATCCTAGGCAAAAATGAAGTATGCCATAGAAAACAGCGGGGCGGAAACTAGAAATCCATCTATAGCCTTTCTTCGTGCCTCCCAACACGGACAAGAATACAAAGGAAATATTGTTTTTGTAAGTTTGTTTAAAGTGTAATTACATGCTTTTGAACGTTATTGTCTACCTCCTTGAAAGAGGTTACTTTCAAAGGCAGATTATGTCGCATTTAAATAAAATCCCGTTTACTACACTCTGAACACAGAAGAGAGTCAATATGGACCAGATTGCAACTGAGATGAAAGCCGACAGGGGAATCTCCTGGGGAATATTAAATATAGGAGTGCTTATTTGCAGCCAATAAGTATCAACCTATATATCTTTATATATGGCTGGGTGATGCTATTTATCTGCCTTGTAGAACAGATGGTGGAAATATTCGAAGCCGACTGTGTTATGAGGAAAATAAAGCTCCCTGCCCCGTTTTTCAGCCAGCTATCTTGCAATCGACTTGGTCAATTTGATGGGCTCTCCCTCTCTTTGCCTTTCATTTACCGTGTCTTTCTGCCTAAACATCATCATCGTCATCATCATATTAAAAACGAATATGGCGACACACGCGTCAAGTGAGCAATTGATGATTTCAGCCAGTTTGATTTTCCCAAAAGATGTACTCCTTAAAAAAACAAAACAAGAAGAATTTGTTTATTAAAGTGAGGAATGAAATGATTCGATTTGATTGGCATCCAATTGATTTAAACCGAACTAATGAGTTTTCCAAGATGATTAAAAGTAGATTTCTGTAGTTCTGGCTGCTGGAGAAGATGGTGGGAGGGAAAGTAAGTTTTCCGGCGTTGAACTATAAAGAAGTGGAAAAAGTTGCAATTTGTTCCCCAAACCACTTTCCTTATTTATTATTATTTATTGTTGTTGTTGTTTCTTATTATTATTGCCTTATTTCCGCCCCTATCACCACTTTCAGTGAATAAATCGATAATGCTTATGCGAGGTTGTCTTTACACAAAAATACCCTCAGCCCTATTTCAGAGTTGCTGCCACCTGAAATCCAGCTCTGGTTTTGCAACTTCGCTCGCGTTTGCCTCCGCTGAATTCAGTCGGGCGGTCTTATTATTGTTGAATAAAACTGACGACACACGAGATCGCAGTACAAAAGCCCTACAACTCGAAGGGTACAACCGAGGGGGCTGGGATTCAATTAAAAAGAAAAAAGCTCCGGGTTCTGTTAATTTGGCAAATCAACCTGAGGTGTGAGCTGAACAGGCGCCAGCCGCTTCCACGCAGCCCGCGGAGAACAGAGTTTAAAAAGATACACCCGCAACCCTAAAGGAATGACTTAATTTAAAAATCAACCCAAGACCAAACTCCGAGAGTCTGGCCCAATGTCTACCCTAATTAAAAAAGATAAAAAGTAAGAAAGAAAAAGAAAGAAAGAAAGAAAGAAAGAAAGAAAGAAAGAAAGAAAGAAAGAAAGAAAGAAAGAAAGAAAAGAAAAAGAAAAGGGAGCGCTACACCTTTACAACTTGTTCTCTCGAAGGAAAGAGAGAGGTCGTTCGAAAATCCGCTGGGCTGGAGCCGGACCTGCAAACCCCTGAGATTGAATTGCAAGCAGGACGAGACACGCCCTGTCAAGTTCAACGGGACTCCCCTTTAAGCTAGACCCAAATTTCTTCTTTCAAAATTTAGGTATTGCAGGTTTGTGTCTGTCTGTTAGGCCACTGCATTTAAGGGGTTGGCTAGTAAGCTTGTGTTTCGGGATGGAGTGTGTTTTTCTCCAAACTGAACCAGCTTGAGAGGCCCCCAGAAGGGTGAGAAGCGAAAAAGACGAGGAGGGGCAGAATGAAAGGGAAATCCATCGAATTTATTCTCTTTTCCTCTTTTCTTCTTTCAAGCACATTCAGCCTTTGTAATTATGCATACGGTACAGTGGTACAGCGGTACAGTGCATACAGTTTCCCGTATGCATAGAACAGGGTTGTTTCTTGTGTATATAAAGGCAAATTGTGAAAATTTGTGCCTGAGATGATGCACCAGCACCGAATGCTATCGACGATCTCCAAAGAGGGGTTTCCTTCTGCAAATATTCTGCCCCTCCTCCTCGATTGGAGAACTCGGATTGGAACTCAGATCCAATCCGAATTCTCCAATGCCTGGAAATATTAATCCAAATTGATTACTTCTGTCTGTGTTGTCCATCCGTGGTTTGGGAGAAAATCATATTGGCCAAAACCGTTCTTAATAAACCATGTAATGGTTAGCTATTAGCTTTTCCTAGGGCATTTCCCAACCTGATTAGAAAATCAGAGGGAGGACGGTAAGGGTCTAAATACCACCCCGTCCTCCTTTCCTCTAGAAATAATGTTGTGTAATAAAGAATTCTTGGAAACTTGAATGCTTGCTCTCTATTTTGTAAACCATCCATTAAGTTAATAACAGTGTTTTCCTAATGTGGATTTTTCTCTCACACAAAACACGTCTGCTTTTTTCCACTGTATTATATAAACTGTTTCTTAACCTCTTTGGGGTTTCCCCTAGTTATTGGTTTGTTTTTTTTAAATAACACTTTTTAAAGAAACTCTATTGTCTGTCATCAGGCTTCTTAGAATAATAAGGACAAGAAGAATATGCCCGAGACAGACAATAGGAATCTTGTGAATGCGTGGGAAGGAGAAATTTACAAGAACACTAAGTGAAAACTGGCACGTTTGCCCCCATTATCTCCACTTAATAACTGCTAATTACTTTAAAACTAGGGTCAGATATAGTAAACTAATAAGCATTTAAATAAATTACCAGTCACTTAGCTTCTACCAGCTCAACTAGCTTAAATTATACATCCCTTTACAAATATGTAAAAAGTAAAATTTGTTTGGCAGAGAGAAGGGGAATCCGATGGTTTCTACCTTTAGCTGCTAAATAAAACTGAAAACCATGTTCCTTAAAGGAAACCAAAATCAAAGAGCCCTTAAGTTTTTATTGGCTGATCTACCTGAAACGTTGATTTCTAATTCAGCTTTTAATTAGGGAAGACTGAAGATTTAGCAGTAACCGAGAGCTGAAACTCACTAAAAATAAAGATAAGAATTAATAGGGAATTAAGATTTTCCACTACTTCAGGCAGAAGAATAACAGACTAGAAAGGAGGCCAACGTGCGCCAGAGAAACTAGTATCTTTCTCAGGGCGGTGGGGCATGGGAAATCCGCTTGAATTTTGGCTTTTCGCGTAAAGTCCAGATTCCAAAACACCTGAACTGTTAAGACTATTTTAAGCTTACCAACGTGATTTTTTTTCTCTTTGTCTTTGACTCACAACGTGTCCATTTCATTTCGGGCACTAATACTTCCTGCTTCTTTGAGAGGGGGAAAGGTATTTTAAACAACTATTTTAAACACCCCCTGACCGGCATCGCTTCTGAGTTGCAAGATTCACCTCCAGCGACCCTCAAGCGCTCGTGGGCCGTGAGTGAGCTTCAAGGAAGAGTCCAAAGGCTCCGGTGTCCACCTGTTGCGCGAAGGGTGAGATTGGGAGAGAGAGTGGGGCGCAGGCTCCCCTGTTTCCTCCAGCAGTTCGGTATTCAGCCTCGGAGGAACTTCATATTCTTTTCCCCGTCTCGGAGCAATGCATGAATGAAGGACGACCCCCACCCCCTATATATAGATGCATTCTATTTTCCCCTATGATTGCACGCGTATTTTAAAATAAATACGGCATATATTTAGGAACCAATCCCCTTATATTTTGCGTGTGTAGAGATACTGACTGTATCTTTCCTTAGAACCCCACATTTGATTGCTCAAAGGTTTACTTATTACCGTCTGGCGCACTTATTCGAGACCCCCTTCCAGCTTCCTAGGGCCTCTTCTCCAAAAAGTAAAAAACGAAAAATCCTCACAATATTACGTCTTCATAGAACGCAATCCCGGACAGGTTTGTTGAGTTCCCCGATGAAATTCAATTTCACGGTGCAATTCTACACAAGCCTTGTTTCTGAGTAAACAGGCACCGGACAGTCGCCGTTCATTCGCCTCGAAGATGCAGCAACTTATAGGATAATATACTGGCGTGCATTAATGAACCATTCTAGGCCGAACAAACAACTCCCATGAAGGCTCAGTCTTGTATGAACGAGGCCATTGTCTCAATCGCTCAAGTTGTTGCTAGATTTCCACCCAGCCTCAAATCCAGCCGACCTCCTTGGCTTAAGATCGGCAACGGTAGCGTCCTTGGCCCCTACCCAACCTATGTTTGTAAACCGCCCTTTAGAAGACATTTGAAAGGCGGTAGGAAGATGCTTATGAGGACTCTCACGAAGGAAGAAATAATGTATGGCTTCGAAGAGAAAGCCACAGAAATAGGCAAATACCTTCCCGCTGTGTTTGATTTAACCCTCCATCATGTCCAACCAGAATGATCAATGCCAAAAGATTATGGGAACTGTAGCCCCAGCTATTTGGAGAGTACCAGATAGGTTACCCATGTCTGGAGGAAAGCCATCTCCTCGGACAATGGAAGGGGATCGTCATTTCCTTCTGATCTACCCACAAACTTCAAGCAAAAACTGCGCGGATATGCAGTTCAGGCGAAGCACATTCAACTGGAAGTGAATGACTGTTTATTCAGCAGAACAAACTAACTTGCTGGGAAGTATGCTTAGGAGCGCAAGCTAGGGCTGGGTTCCTACTCGAATTAAACCATAATAGGTTTGTTTGGGTTTGATTAGGCATTGTGCGAACCCAGCCAGGCGTGTTCAATAAACCACGATCGCTCTATGGCTTAGCGAAAGAATCTGGCCTAAAAAGAATAACTTCTATGGGTTTTTTTTAACGCGTTTCGTTATATTGCTGGGCCGATGTAACTAAGTCACGAAGATCGGCTTTCCACCACTGTGGTGGGTGACGCTAGAATAAACCACGTCGGAGAAAGTTTCCGTGGCTGATACATTGCCCCAGCAACAGCTGGATGATGCAGCAAACCGCGATGGGGAACAGACCCTCCGCGGCAAGCTGCTTCTGAACAAACCTGGAAAACGTCAGCAATTAAAAACGAAGCGCTTTGCCTTAGTCGGATCCACAAATCGGAGTGAAAATTAACACAGTTCCGAAACTCAGCGCCCCTTAAATGGAGATCGCTGAATCTTTCAATGAGCGCGCATACAGTATAACCGCGATTGCTTGCTGCTTGATTTGGAATATTTGCCTGTGGACTCCCCGTTCCCCACTCTTCAGGTTCATAACAATTAGTAACTGCTAATTAATTAGCTGCCAGTGGGATCCACTGTCTCGCTTTAAATAGTTTTAGTTCTTCAATCAAAGGACCAGCGAGGGACCCCTTTCGCTGGCTGCTGCATTTAGTTTCAAACGGTAGCAAGACGGTTTCTCTTTCACGTGTTCATTTGACAGGTACCAATTAAAATTAAAAAATTATATAGTACAAGTAAATAAGGGACATTTAATAAACACCTAACTTCAGTAAGGAGCAGGCACTGACTTTACTAACCCAGGGGTTCCTTTCTTTGCAGAAATAGGCAAGGGGCGAGGCCAGGCGATTTCTCCAAAAGATGAGGAGAGTCGTTTTGCCTTTCGCCCACTGTGGAAGCATTTTGCTTCCTGTATTGCCATCACTGCAAGTAAATCACTCTTGATATGCTTAAATTAAAACGTTCTGCTTTTATTTTGGCAGGCGAAGACATCTGGCTCTGAATCTCTAATGCCCAGGTTCCCTTTATCTTTCTGACAGCGGTTGATCACCAAACAATTTTGGAAATTGTCCACTTTTACATGTGTACATGTGTACGTCAAGGCATTGTTTAAAGCAAACTAATGCGAGCTTCCCTTAAATTTAGCAAACTAGTCTCATGGAATTCTGGGAAAGGTTTCTGTGAAGTTTGGACAGATGGGGGTGGGTGGGGTGAGACAGATAGCCTAGGGGTTATGGATTAACCTTAAAGTCAGAATACCTTTAGAATTAGAAAGGAACACTGCTCCAAGTTTTAAAAATAGCTATAGTTACTATAGTTGAATAAAATAACATTTTAAAAATTTTACTAGTGCATTCTAAAACATAAATAATGTTATAGTCCTTATTTTCTCTTCAGAGCATTTCCTTGCCAGATTAGAAAAAATAAATCACACAATAAAAGCATAAATAAATACTTAATACTTAAATTGCAACCCTTGTTTTTTACATTTAAAAAACATGGAAGGTTTTTTTTTTTAAAAGTACTGTTGCTTCTTTTAAATTATATTTTTTAAAACCCCCAGCTGGCTCCAAAAGAAATAAATATTGCTTAACGCATTGTAAGCCGCCCTGAGTCTCCAGAGAAGGGCGGCATATAAATAAAATTAAAAAAAATAACAAAACAACTCAGTTTATGTAAATTCACAGTTCAGAAGATAATTTCATTTTTTAAACAGTATGTTTCTTGTGATCTTAGTTTGAAGCCAAGTTGCATGACTTCAAGGAACACTTTCAAAACAGTTCCTGTGTTGTAAATTAACAAGAATGTTATTCATATTTTTGTATGCAATATACATTTTAAAAAGTCAGTCAGTATTCTACTAATGTCAAGTTTCTCAAATGTTTAGTAATACCATGAACATGGACTAAAATGCCATCCTTTAGTGGAAGAAGGGATTGGAAAGAAAGAACTCCTATATCGTTAGACTAAGTGTCCTTGAATATAGGCCAGGAATAAAGTTCTTAACAAAGATGGTAGAAAATCAAAATCAAAACAGTACATTTTTTGTGCCAAAAGATAATGAGTAGTAACCTCCAATCCAAAGTGATAGATAATTAGATAAACGTTTCTAGGAACATCCTGGAAATGGAAAGTTTATTTTTCCCTGAAGGGGAATTTGGACTAGAAAGCTAATGAAAAAGAATACGTAAGTGGAGGGAGTAAAACAATGTAAATTGTCAAGTGCAGATATGGGGAGCAACATGGCATATCTGACTCAATTTATTGAATGCAGAAACTTTCAGAGGTTGAAGTCCAAAACTTGAAGATGAGACCAGATTTAGGGGTAAGATTTAATGCGGGGGGGGGCTTAATTCCTGTTCATTCTAGAAGCACTATATCAAGAGGGTGGAAAATATCCAAGCAGTAGGGGTGGGAAGAGACAGTCTGCACATCAACAAAGACTTCAGTCCTATGCCGTCTACCTTTGAGCTGCCATTGAATTTTTCCAGGTGGCTTCCTGAACAATTTCTACCTCTTGTAGTAAGTTATTTATAGAGCACTTCAGTGTACCTGGTTGTTTGACATAGCAATGAAAACCAGCAAAACAACAGAGCTGTGCCCAGAGGCATGTTCAATCTAGATGGGCTGGGGAGGAAAGGGAAGTTTCCAGGAAAGATATAAACAAATGCAGTTAGCAAAAGGAAAGTTTCATTCCAGCAGGGAGAAATGACTTTGGTCAGAAATAAGTGACATATCACATTTAAATTTCTTGGATCATCATTTCTCTGGATTGCTCTTAACAAAACCAAATATACTAAAGATGCCCATGGTCTCTTATGCAACTTTGAAAGATTACCACAGGCATGTATGTCAGTTGAAAACCAAGTCTCAAAGCAGAATAGCATCCAGGAACCAAAAGTTGCTAGAGCAGAGTTTTTTCAACCTTGGCAACTTTAAGATGTGTGGTTTTCAGTTCCCAGAACTCTCCAGCCTGCTTGCTGATGGGTGGCAGCATGCAGCCTGGGGAATTCTGGGAGTTGCAAAACACTGAGCTACAGGCATTCTCCCTTCTCATTTGGTACCATTCAGGCAGGTTTGCAATGCCTATTATCTCTAGCTGGGTAGGTCAATTTGGCCCTTTCCTCAATCTGATCCTCCCCATCAAGATTGGAGTACTTATTTTTATTTTCAGCATTATTAATTTTACTGTTTTTCTTGCATTTTTGCACCAATTCTTCCATTAAGAGTCCTGAAAGCTTGCACATTATTTTGTCATTGCTTAACTGTTCATTAAAATATAAACACTACCTAGTAACCTTTTCCAACCTAGTATTCTCTGGTTGAATTGAACTGCAGCACTCGTTGTGATCAGACAGCCTGAAAAGCAATACCCCAGTTTCTAGAGGTCTTGAGGAGGGAAGCTAATGAGATTTCCTCCTCTGGCTGCTTGACCATCAGAGGTGCATTACTCAAGAGCTGCCAGTTTTGCCCCCAAGAGGACTGCCTTTCTCCTCCTTAGATCCATGTGCCACTGCTTCAGTCATGGCCCTGTGAAGTTTTGATGCTTATGAAATGGACTCCAGGAACAAGAAGTTCAGGAGGAGCAGACTATTTCAACCTGGGAATAGGGGTGGGGGTTAGGAGAAAAGCAGAGAAAGGGAAACTGGTGCTGATTCTTTAAAAAAAAACTGGTGGGGGACAAGGAAGAAGAGATAAATATTCATCGAAATACTTTCTTTAATCATGTGCAAGCTATTCCATCTGATAGTTCATTCAAGTTAAGATCTGTCTCTCTAATTGTACGATCGAAGGGTGGCATAGCACAATGGGTTGTAATTTATTTCATTGCAAAAGCAATTGCTTTCGTTTTCTAAAAGGTAACCTTTCTGAATAAAGTGTTGCACTCTGTTTCTTTTATCATTTTTCTCTTGGTTTAGGTTATATTAGAGGCTGCCAGTAGGGCATGCAGGGAAGAGGATCCCATATAAGTAGACTGCTGTCCCATAGACTCCTTACTTGTAAATAATTGTGCAGTAATTGAAATGCTTGCCTCAACTCAGATAGATCTAAGAGTGTGCTGCAAACGAAACAGCAGGCAAGGCAGATTTTATATTGAGCAAAATGCAAAAAAAAGTTTTTAAATCCACTGACACTTGTTGCAGTGGCCTCAAATTTTTGATTCATTTTTGATTCCCATTCTCTAGGAGGAATTGGGGACTCTTTCATCCCACGGAGGAGAGGCCAAACCGGCTCAACCCTCTTTGCCTACAATGGAACAGGGAAGTCTCGTCTAAATTTGCGACCTCAGATTTATTCTTGTACTAATAAACTCAGAATAACTTCTAATTTAGAAAAGGGCAGTTCATCTCTCTCATTAATTTCTAATCTGAATGTCAACTCAATCCCCACCCCCCAAAAAAATTAAAGGAAAGGACAACATTCTTTGTTAGTGACCGATACTAATACTGATTTGTTCCATTCCTATACTTCCCGTTTTCCCCAATTCCCTCCTATGGCTTTGAAAACAGCACATTTCTGTCCACATTCCTTCAGCCTCTTCCTTCCAGATGTGCTGCATTATAACTCCCATTACGCCTGATGCCATGGACCTGTTGTCTCGGACCACGGGAGTTGTAGCCCAATCTTTTGGTGGCTCGAGGAAGGGGCTGTTCTGGACTGGTGTTCAAGGGTGGCTGTGTCGGAATCTTATCATCCGGATAAAATAACGGAGATTGCAACCCCCTCCCCCGAATTAGGGAGGGGGGATTAGCCGCCCCGGGCTTGCCTCCCGCCCCTTCGCCCAAGCTAACCAGCCTCCCCTTACCCGTCTCCTCCAACCTCGTCCCGTGGCTCAGGGTGCTCGAGTTCTGCTGGTAAGTCGAGTAGGAGGTGCCGTGGTGGTGGTGGTAGAAGGCGTGAGGGCTGCCACCGGCCGCCCCGGGGTAAGGGGGATATGCCAGGGGTCTGCTGCCGTAGGAGGCGGCAGGAGGAGGAAAGACGCCGCTGTCGAGTGGGGTCTGCTGCGGAGGCGGCGGCAGCGGGTGCAAGGCTTGGAGCGAGTAAGTGGCCGCCAAGGTGGTCGGATGCTGCTGCGGCTGCGAGGGCTGGGGTTGCTGGTGGGGAGAAGACGGGGGCCCCAGCCCGAAGTCCAGAAAAGCCGCTTTAGAAGGGTCCGGCGGTCCCAGCAGGCTCTCGGCCAGAGAATTCATCGTCATCATCAAAAGATTTGCGGGACTTTCCGCGGCAGGACGAGGAGAAAGCCCAGGCGCCGCCGCCACCACATCCACGGCTCCGGCCACTACCGCGCTTCGAGAGATCGGCGGCGGCGACCACTATCTATGTTGCCGCTGCCAGACAGCTTCATGCTCAAGCAGCGCCGCCTCCTTAGCCCGTATCAAGCCAAAGGGAAGCTCCGACGTCTATACTGCCACCTGCAGCGGCTGCAATTCCGCCGCCTCCTCGGGCCCTTCAGACGTTCGCGTCCAAGCAACGGCGCCCACTCCTCGCCTTCTCCCCCAAGCTCCCCCCGAGCGCCCTCTTTTCTCCACGCCTGGTCCCACAAGAGAGGAGGAAAACCACCGAGGGGATGTTTCTCCCCCACCCCTCCCGCCTCGCCCCCTTCTCCTTTCATCCCCGAGCCCGCCCCTCGCCGCCTCCAATTGGCCCGCCCGCGGCATGATGTCACGGAGCCCCTGGGGACCTCCCTTTGAAGCTTCAGCGTCGCCAGCCGGGCGAAAAAGCCGCCGCTTTCCCTCTAAAGGTCCGCCCACCAAGCCGGCTAAGCAACTCCCTCGGCCGCCCCCCACCCCAGGGGGGAAGACAGAGGGAGGATAAGAGGATAGATTGGATGGAGCACAACAGGTCTGGGCACGTCTATTTTTCTCACCTATATTAGAGGGAAAGGAGAGGAGGAAGTCCAACTTCAAATGTTTGTCAACCCTTGGACTAGGCGGAGGACTACCTAAAATTCAGGGGA
The DNA here is from genome assembly GCA_032468215.1 of Stegonotus admiraltiensis. Taxonomy (NCBI): domain Eukaryota; kingdom Metazoa; phylum Chordata; class Lepidosauria; order Squamata; family Colubridae; genus Stegonotus; species Stegonotus admiraltiensis. The sequence continues at coordinate 258,286 of JANHZT010002724.1, read as the reverse complement.
AAACGATACAGTAGTTAATTAATACCGATGGGGGAGGCGGAGGAAGCGAGTGTCTAAATATGAAACGACTTTATCAACAGGTTTAGACAAGTCCTCCCCTCTACCCTGGCCAATTCCCTCTAGAAATTTGAAAAGGAATCTAGGTGGAATGTTTGTCAACACATTTAAGATAGGATAGGATGGGTGTTTTTTTTTTCCCCTCCTAAGAGTCACATATGATGGAATAAATTCAAGAAAAAAGGGAAAGGGATTGAAATCATCAAGTTCTTTTAACAACTACTTCCCCAGATAGGGACCTGGTCATGGCTATGAAAAAATGATTTAATCTGAATCTCTATAGTACTGTTCGTGGTCACTGTGTTGTCTCTCTTCCTCTTCCTCCTCCTCCTCCTCCCTGTCTATGAATGGTATTGACTCTGCTGTTTGATTGCTGGAAGAGGACAGAGGGCCATCAAATTAAGGGTTGCACCAAAGCAAAATTCTTCATGATAAACTGAAAAGTCTGGATAGGGTTTTCATGGCTAAACAAACTTTGTCCCTGGTAGTAAAGGAGTGTGCATGTGTGACATTAAAACATCTACCATATTTTTCCAGAATCCTTGGAGAATAGGTGAAGTACTGGGTGATAAATCCATTTTCAAAAAGAGAAGTTTAGACTGCTAATGAGCCATCAGCTTGAAAGTTCTAATATAGATCAGTATATAGTCTGTCAGCATGGGGTGGGGTGGGGGGATGCTGTTGCTACAGAGAATTTTTAGTGAGAATAAAGACATGACAAAAAACAGTAGAACAGAGGAATGCTGTGGATGTAGTATATTTTATTTTCAACAAGATCACCAATGAGATTCTCATTAGCAAGCTGTAAAACAGTACCACTGCCCACATGAATTTGTACCTACCCGCCCAGAGAAAACTTGCACAAAGGCACAAAGTTGTGTATGGAACAGAGTAGGAAAGAGAAGAATGAAAAAAATGGGAGGAAACAATCTCATCCTTTTGCATGTCAGTCATGGTGTATGTGTGTGGGTGTGGGTGTGTGATAGGCCATATCCAGCCATTTTGTGGATGAGCTTATAACAAATCCTCAGAATTCCAAATATATTCACAGGCCTAAATTACAAGAAAAAGATTTTCTTAATGGTGAATGTGAATGTCAGCTATACAAGTTTCCATATTTATTTATTTATTATTATTAAAATTTATATGCCGCCCTTCTCCCGAAGGACTCGGGGCGGCTCACATAAATAAAAAAAATCACAATAAAAATCTAAAAACCCATTCCAAATTAAAATCCCCTAATTTAAAACCCGTAGATGATCAGGGAGTTTGCTGGAACAGCCAGGTCTTCAGGCTAGCACGGAAAGTGCGGAGATCGGGAGCCATCCGGAGCTCGGTGGGTAGCCCATTCCAAAGGGTCAGTCCGGCCACAGAGAATGCCCTCCTCCTGGGAGCCGCTAGCCAACACTGTCTGGCTGACGGCACCCAGAGGAGGGCAACTCTATGTGAACACACAGGGCAGTGGGAGGCCAATAGGAGGTGGTCCTGCAAGTACCCCAGGCCCATGCCATGTAGGGCTTTATAGGTCAATACCAGCACCATGGACTGTTATTCATTGTACATGTTTGTGCAGTATCTGGATGACCACTTATCAAGGTTACTGCAATAATCTTTCACATGAATTGAACCACATGAATTTTGAAATGTGGTTCTCTACCAACACCTTCATCAATTTCATCTCAGTCTAGACAAGAAAACTAGGCAGACATTATTCCAATTGTTTTAAACATCTTTCCCAAATCAAAACATAATCCAGAATTTGTAACCTTACTTTTGAATCTCTAACATTAGCCTGGCATACAGAAATTTAGCAAAGTATTCTTGGTAATAAAACACTTTTTCTACAAAACGCTTCACTTCATAAATTTCTGCATAATAGTTATTGAAGGAACATGGACAGAAAACCTAAAGACTTTAATCTGATTCTTTTACATAAAGTCTTCTCTGCAATGTCTTTGATTTTTTTTAAGCATATAGTATTATGTGAAATGCAGACTATAGCTGTAATACGTTTTCTGTTGCACAGATAGAAGAAGAATTGGAAGGAAATAAATTGTTGCAAACTGGTATATTTTGAAAGTATCTGACTGCCCATCTCCAATATTCATTTTAAGCACAATCATCTCTCTGCAATAGCAAAGGAAGCCTCCAAAATACTGGTTTGGTTCCCAGCCAATAAACATTATTTTAAATAAAAATGCAATAATTCTCATCTGAAACAGGTAGCTGTCTGACAGTTTTGGCTGCTGAGCATTAAATGAATCCTGCATGTAAAGGGAAGATCGTTAAGGAGATCATACAAAGACAGCTGCTCAAAGCATACCTATTATTATTCATATCACTAACTTAAAGCCAAAATCAACAATGGGATAGGCAGAGATTATAATTGTCTTAGCTGTTTAAATGAACTCCAAAGGAAGTTTGTTTAGTCCTGAATGAACTTTATCCTCTCAGTCTTATTCGTATATCTTTTCATTGATCAAACTTTTAGTCTTTGGGTTAGTTAGCTTGCAAGCTTAAATAATATAATAAACATATGTCTGGATTCAAGATTACTTATACAACTTTCTTCTGAATGCCAGACATGAAGAGAATCCCAGGTAGGTCTGTGCTTAAAGGTGCTGAAATTGCTTTTACGCTATTGCTGTTGTTGTTGCTGTTCTTGCTATTTGTTCAAATGCCAGCCTGTGCACTGGGTTTTGAAACAAGTCCTGAGATTTAGTACTGATTGGAATGAAATCTTGATTAATACACCTACTCCTTGAGTGACGGAATGATGCTACTTGGCTTCTTTTGGTATCGTCTCAGAGCAATTTATGAGATTTCTTGGAAAACGCTTGACACAAATAGTTCACTAAGGTGTACTATAAACACATTACAATATTGTTCCCTGGGAGTAAACTATGGTTTCACATGTTTGTATCCATTTGAATTATATGATCTATATCTGGGAGCTTCTTGGAAATTCAAGATGACCCAGCCCCATGAAAGGCACTCGGGATAAATGGGGTTCCAGGTCTAGATTAGAAACCACAATCCATAGTACAGCGTTAGCAAGAACAACCAAGAATACTAAGTTGCTGATATGGAGACAATATAAGCTTGTTATCTCATGGCCCTGAAATAGTGAAGGAGAGTTTACTATGGTAAGTTTTTAAATTGCTAATCTGATAAAAAAAAATACCTAGTTATAGTCCAGTTTGGACTTTGAACTAAGAGACAAGGTCTGGAATAGTTATTGAGAAGCTGGTTGTTTAATATTAATGGTTGTATATAATTTGGTTCATCCACAACGTATGCAAAGGCTGCTTGGAAGAAAGCCAATGACTGGGCTTCTGGATTCTTGTCCATCCATGAAAACCAATAGGCATTTGTTTGTCAGTGGGAAGTGCTTCAAAGGGGAAAAATTGTGTCCAGGAGAGTTTGCAGGGGTGTTTGCACAAGTCAAGATGATGCCCATTTTTAAGCATATGATACATATAAAAAGAGGTGGGGCTGCAAATATGTAGGTATTACCTTAATTTTTCTGCTCTATGGACAACCTGGATTGTTCCTCAATTTCTTTTAAGACAGGAGCGTATAATCCAAGGGTTTAGGGCCCCTAAAATCCTTGAGTTTTATTTCTCTAGAAGGAGAAAATGATTAAATATGACTTAGAATAATCATATGAACTACATTTAATTAATGGAATGCTTATAGAATTCAGATTTAGATTTTGCCTTGGCTCTTTGCTTGCTTATATTTTGAACTGTATTTATCACTCAAAGCTGAGTGCATCCATTAGTCTGCAAAACAATTATGCATTGCAGTCCGAGCACTCTAGAATATAACCAGTCTCAAACCCAAACTTTCCTTTAAGAAACAAAAAAGCTCTAGAATAAATGGGAACTCACTGCCTGACTTTTTCAGGTAGAATTTAATTTTCAGATGTTTTCCAATCAGGTCAAAATCAAGTTGTGGGCGGAATCAACACTGGTTGCCTCGGAGAACAGATGGCCATTAGATAATTGAGTGAGTCTTCACCAAGATAATTTAATGAGCATTTCTATGAAAACTTCAATAGTTAATTACTCCACATCTAGCTACTTCCCTGTGTGACATCATCCTCCATTTTTAAAATTAGCTAGTAATTTAGAACCTAGAAATTGTCATGCAAATATTATTCTCTCTTTCTCAGTTATACAGCATTCAGTGACTCTTTAGGCTACATAAATAGCTATTTATTGTTCCATTTGCCTACTTCATTCTAATTTGTTCAATTGTCTGTTTTAAAGTTTGTTTTTTGATGGGAGGAAAGAAAATTTATGGTAACCCATAAAAATACATTAACTCTCCTAAATTAAACCATTGAGCAGCTTTTCTGTTTTGGAGAGAGAGAGAGAGAGAATCACAAATTGGTTTCCTGTGTAGGAGAAATGAGAATAATTCTGTTGTAGTGTTCTCTTAATGCTCAATTGATTAAGAATACAATTATATCATCTCTACTGGTTAGTAAGATAATGACAAACAGATGTTTCATTGTGGCAGATAAGAATGACATACCCTTCCTTAGGTAGTTCCACTTTTTCCAAATATTCTTTATTTTCTCTTCTGAAACTTTCCCTTGCTCATACAACTTTTCATAATAATCTTGAACTATTATTTTTTTATTCTCAGTTTGGTAGTATAAAGTTCCTTTCTCATCTACCAACCTATGTATCAATCTTCTCTTTCTCTATTTTTAGTTTGTATGCCAACCATCTTCCTGATTTATTTGCGTTTTCAAAAAAGTTCTGTTTACCATTTTTTTTTATTTTTTGTGCCAATTCTTCTTTTTCTAATAAATTTATTTTATGTTTTACTAGTTCCATTTGATTTTTTAAAATCTTCATGTTTGGTTCTTTCTGTAATTCTAGTTCCAGTCTCTTTATATTCTTCTTCTAACTTCTTTTTCCCTGTGTATGTTATAGCTAGTCCCTGAATGTATGCCTTGGCAGTGTCCCTTACATTTTGTAATGAAGTTTCTTCTTTTCTATTCTCTTTTTAAAAAAAGTAAATTTCTTTTTCCATACTTTGTCTAAATTCCTTGTCTTTTAGTATTGATTGATTCAATGTCCATCTCAATTTTCTTTTTTGTCCTTTCCATTTAACTCCAATTGGATTATGGTCTGCCCAGGTGCATCCTTCTATTTTGATTTCATGTACATTTGGCTTTAACTCCAGTGAAATCCATATCATATCTATTCTTGACCAGGACATATGTCTGTTTCAATGAGTATTGATTTCTTGTATGATTTATTTCGCTCCATATATCTTGAATACCTATTTCTTCTGCCATTTTAAAAAATGTTTTTGGAAGCGTTTTTGCAGTTTTTTACTTACTTTACTGCTTTTACAGTCTAATTCTGCATCTACAATCATGTTGAAATCTCCTACCGAACAAATATTTTCATATTCCAATTCAGTAATTTTTTTTCACAAAAAAATTAGTTTATAATTTGGTGCATATATTGCTACCAAAGCATTTGTTTATAATTCATTGTTACTTCCACTATCAATACCCTCCCTTCTTCATCAGCAAAAATTTGTCTTGATTTTATTGTTTCTTTACTATATAAACCCACATCTCTTTTCTTTTGTTGTGCTAATGAGTACAGTTTCCCAATTTTAGGATATTCCAATAATTTATTGTATTGTTTTTTGATGTGGACTTCCTGGAGACAAATAAAATCTAATTTTAACTTTCCTAGTTTATTAAAAGTCCTTTTCCTTTTCATAGGAGAATTCAGTCCATTTATATTAATTGACAATAGTTTAATTAGAGTTCCATCAGTACGCTGATGACACTCAGTTGTACATCTCTACCCCAGGCCACCCCAATGATGCCCTTGAAGTGATGTCCCAGTGTCTTGAGGCCGTGCGGGTCTGGATGGGGAGGAACAGGCTCCAACTCAACCCCTCCAAGACCGAGTGGCTGTGGTTTCCGGCATCCCGATATAGCCACCTGGTGCCATCGCTGGCTATTGGGGGTGAGTCATTGGCCCCCACGGAGAGGGCTCGCAACTTGGGCGTCCTCCTGGATATGCGGCTGTCTTTAGAAGAGCATATGACAGCCGTGGCCAGGGGAGCTTTTTATCAGGTTCACCTGATATGCCAGTTGCGCCCTTTTCTGGATCAGGATGCCTTACACACAGTCACTCAAGCACTCATCACTTCCCACCTGACTACTGTAATGCTCTCTACATGGGGCTCCCCTTGAGGTGTACCCGGAGGCTCCAGTTGGTCCAAAATCCTGTGTGGGGGATTTTGGGAGCGACGAGACACTCCCATGTGACACCTCTCCTGCGTGAGCTGCACTGGCTCCCGGTGGTCTTCCGGGTGTGCTTCAAGGTGTTAGTGACCACCTTTAAAGCGCTCCATGGCTT
>JANHZT010002724.1:180600-190980 GCA_032468215.1 Stegonotus admiraltiensis | reverse complement strand
TGGGGGTGGGGAAATTTGTTGTAAAATTTTAAAAAAACTTTTCAATAAAAAAAAAAGATGGTAACCAACACCTTGAATCGCACCCAGAAGACCACTGGGAGCCAGTGCAACTCGCTCAGGAGAGGTCAAGCCTTAGCAAGGCCAGTGGGCCACATCCAGGAATGGGGGGCATTCCTGAGGATTACGCTTAAGAAGTAATCAACCCTTTTTATTCTACGTCACTCAGACAACTTTATATAATTTTAAGCACCACATTTTAGGAAGGTTATTGACAAACTGGAACATGCCCAGAGGAGAACAAAGTGATAAAAGGCCTGAAAAGAAAAGAAAAAATAATGGGAAACAGTTGCTGGATAGACTGGAGAAGAAAATATAACAGGGAGATGTGATAGCTGTTTCCAAGGTATCTGATAAGCTGTCAGAAGACAAGAAACAATTATTCAGAGTTGCTCTAGAACACGGGGCAAGAAACAACAGCTTTAAATTACAAGAGAATAGATTCTGTTGGGATATTAGCAACAGAATGAATCCAGAGATGGTAGACTCTATTCTGTTGGAGTTATTTAAACAGAAACGGAAAGACCATCCGTTATAGATCTATAGTAATGAATTCCTACACCGTTCTATATAATTTTTAAGATCCCTTTCAACCTTTGCATTCTATGTTTCAATGCATATGTGAAGCATTAATCCAGGCTTAAAAGATCTAACAAAATTAACTCGTACTCTATTCTATGGAATACATTTTCAGATAAGAATTCTTGAAGCTTAAATAAATATATCCACCTGTTTTACGCTTCCTATTGTACCTGTCAGCCCCCTTACCATCTTTCTTTAAATGCATATGTCCATATTTTGAAGCTAACACCACATAAGAACAAGAACTAATATTAAGGTTTATCCAGAGTTGGGAAACTCTATTGGGATTTGGGAAAAGTGAGACATTCCCCTGATGACTAATCTTTATCTATCTGGATTCAGTTCAACTCCAGCCTCAACAAGAAAAATGACTAACTAGCTTTCTAATTAATAAATATAGAAATAAATTGCATAAATTTATTTATATAAATTACTTTTATAAATAGCCCTAGTTGCCTTTCAAATGGACCAAAGAGCAGTTTCAAAAACAGGGCAGAAGATTGTGAGTTCTAGTCCCAGATTAGGCATGAAAACTGGCTAGTTGGCCTTGGGAAAATTACTCTCTCTCAGCCCAAATCATCTCACAGAGAAAAGAGGAAGATGGAGAAAATAGCAAGAGGAAGGTGTTGCCACCCTATAAAAATAGTACAGGTGAGATACAAATCAAATCATTCGTTCATTCATTGGTATCTTTGATCTAGAGTTCTTAAATCCATCAACCTGTTGTCCAGATCTCTTGTTTGTTTTCTGCTGCATTTGACTCTAAGTCCAAAGTTTGGAGACTATGGCTCTCTAGGTGCTGTGGGATTCCATATTTCATCATTACCAGTCATAGAGTCAATGGTCAAGGATAATGGAAGATGTAATCAAATAACTCCTTGAGACCTGTAGATTTTTTGCCCCCAGTCTACTTATTAGAGAGGTAAAAGATTTATTTATGGAATGTAAGAATCTGAATTTTATAAAATGAAGCACATGAATGAAAATTCATAGAAATCAGTATGGGAATATATTTTTGAACATATGGTTCATTTTCTTTCTTTTTTAGTAAATTTATTTATTTTTATTTCTTATAAAACATACTTAAATGTACAGTCATCCATTGTTAACCATATGTTTTGTTAGGTGGATTGAAGAGACTAGAGACAGGATTCAGACAACAGCTCTTTATTCAGCAACTATTTACAATCCAGCAGCCAGCCTCTCAGACAGACAGCCCTTTTATAGGGAGCTGTCAGGGAAACCAGCCAATCACATTCAAGCATTCTTCCCACTTAAACAGTGGACCATAGGGAAAACTATCCTGTCAATATCTAACACCCTTCCCCTCCTAGTTGGAGCAATCCAATTTACATACATAGTCGTGCAGGTAGGCGGGGCATTTGCTAGCTCTACTTGATCTGCATAGCTCAGTTGGCGTGGCCTGCTTCTGCCTCTTACTCCGCCAATGGAAAGTCCTGGAAACTTTTGGGCAGGGCCTTGGACTCTATGGGAGCCAGTTTGCTGGAGGAGCATCGCTGGATTCCTGGTTCTTCAGGTGCATTCTCCAGTTCCATCGGGCTTGAGTCTGCTAGGAAGGGATTAAAGATAAATTCTTGTTGTTCAACTTCTAGATTTTCATTGTTTTGACTGAAGCGGCTACGTAGTTGGTCTATTTGCCTCCTCCATTGGCACCCGTCATTAAGCCTAACAATGTACAACTTGGGCCCTGTGATTTTTTTCTATCTTGCCAGGTAGCCCTAGGGGTCCTTCAGCAAAGTTTTGTGAGTAAACCAACCAGGTCTCTAATGCTAAAGGACCTGGTTTGGTTTTGCATTTCTTTTTTTGTTTGGGGGGCATAATTTGGGTGTAGCCTGTCTAAGACTGATCGAAGACAGCGACCCATCAAGAGCTCCACCGGGCTCCTTCTTGTGATCACATTGGGTGTTATGGGTTGGTACAGAAGGTATTTGTCTACCCACTCTTGCCAGTCTCCTAGTGCCAACCTGCCCAATCCCTCTTTGGCAGCCCTTACAGACCTTTCAGCCAGTCAGCCTTGGGTGGCTGTAAATTGAGGCCCATTGTCCAATATGAGGACATTGGACAGACTGTGGGTGGCAAATAGTTTGCCGACCACTTTGATTACTGCATCTGCCATAGTGGTGCCCATTAGGATGATCTCCATCCACTTAGAGTAGGCATCCATGACCACTAAAAAGGTTTGGCCATGAAAGGGCCTAGCAAAATTGATGTGGATCCTAGACCAGGGAGCTCTAAGGTGATCCCACTCTTGGATGGGTGCTTTAGATGGAGCGGGCTGTGATTCCTGACAAGGTTGGCACTTTGCTATGCATTCCTGTATTTCCTGGTGCATCTTGGGCCACCACACAAAACTTCAGGCCAGAGCTTTCATCTGGACAATCCATGGATGACCCTCATGCAATGCCTTTTGTATACCACCTTAGACTTGGTGGTATAATTACCTGGTCTCCCCATAGTAAACACCCCCTTGTGCCGATATCTCATGTTGTTGAATCGCAAATGGCTTAAACTCAAAGCCAAACGGGCCCTTTGGCCATCCCCTCCAAACCCAGTTCAAAAGTTTTTTGAACGTCGCATTTTTAGCCAAGTGCTTTGCCACAGCAGCAGAAGTCACGAGGCCAGAGGCCAGGCAGTCAATGAGGAGAACAGAAATGCCCGGGGTCGGGTCATCCAATAAGTCAGGCAGGGAGCATCTGCTGAGAGCATCAGCATGTCCCAAGGTCTTTCCTGGTGGGTGAATCAGTTTATAGCAGTACGCCTACAAGAAGATGGCCCATCTCGTAAAATGGGGTGACAAGACCACCAGTGTGAGGTGGTCACCCGCCAAGAGCCCCAAAAGAGGTTTGTGGTCCGTAACTAATTCAAAATCCCTCCCAAACTACTACTCGTGAAACCGCTTGATCCCAGCCACCGCAGCCAGCACTTCCCTGTTCAGCTGGCTATAGTTTCTCTCCGCGCTGTATAGTGTCCTGGAAAAATAGGCGACTGGGGCCTCGGTCCCATTAGGTAGGCAGTGGCTAAGCACAGCCCCTACACCAAAGGGAGAGGTGTCACAAATTAGTACCAACGGTAGAGTGTCATTGTACCGAATTAAAAAACTGTCAGCAGAAAGGAGGCATTTTACCACAGCAAAAGCAGCAGCTTCTTTGTGCCCCCAGACCCAAAAGCTCTTCTTAGTCAACAGTTTGTGTAGTGGTTCAGCAACAGTGGCCTTATTTTTTAGGAAAACCCTATAGAAATTGAGCAAGCCCAGGAAAGCCTGCAATTCAGTCTGGTTCCATGAAGCTGGGGCTTCCTGAATTGCCCTGACTTTGCTTTGGGTAGGATTCATGCCTTCCCCATTTATTCTGTACCCCAGGAACTCTACTTCGGGGACCCAGATCTGGCATTTGCTGCCCTTTACATGGAGCCTTGCAGCTCTAAATTTTGACAACACCTCCCTCAGATGGGAGCAAAGTTGCTGCTCGTCACCAGTAATTAGAACATCATCGAAGTATGGCACTACTCCGGGAATTTTCTGCAGTAGCTTTTCCATTACACTCTGGAAAAGTCCAGGGCAACACTAATGCCAAATTGTAAACAGCAACATTTGAACACCCCTCTGTGCGTTACAATGGTTTGGGCCTCAGCAGTAGCACCATCTACCAGCAGCTGTTGATACGCCTGCGCGAGGTCCAATTTTGCAAAAATCTTTGTGGGGCCCAGGGAATGCAAAAGGTGCTGAACTATGGTCACTGGGTACACGCTCTGCTGAAGTGCCTTGTTCAATGTGCACTTATAATCAGTGCAGATGCACACAGAGCCATCACTCTTGACCCGGGTCATACGGTGCAGGAGGGTGGAATGCAGACATGCTTTCCGCAATTCCATGTATTTGAATTTGGCACACAAGATGGCCACTGTTTGTGTTTGCTGCCGGGGCTGGATTGCCTCGTTGTCAGCTCTTTTTGGTCTCAGTGCTTCTTCAGGATCCCATCCTTGTCACCAGTGTAAGATAGGTGGATTGAAGAGACTGGGGTCAGGCTTCAGACAACAGCTCTTTATTCAGCAACTATTTACAATCCAGCAGCCAGCCTCTCAGACAGACAGCCCTTTTATAGGGAGCTGTCAGGGAAACCAGCCAATCACATTCAAGCACTCTTCCCGCTTAAACAGCAGACCAGAGGGAAAACTATCCTGCCAATATCTAACATGTATCATCTTTTAACTTTCATATTAGTTCATTCTTCATCTTAAAAAATTAAGGTATACTCGGGGTTGCTCTTCTACCATTCCCTCTCCCCTATTTTACAACAACCCTTCCTCTCTTTCTTCTCTTCCCTTCCTTCTTCTATTCCTTTTTAGTTTCTTCTTAACATATGGCTCATTTTCCATTGTATTTCATATCCCAACCCTTAAAAAGGTGGAATAATATAACTATGCAAAGAAAATTATTTCATAAAGAGCAGTAAGCAAAAGAAAGGATAGCTTAGAAAAAGTAGACACATTTGACAGCTGGAAATATTTCATTTGTCTGGATATGAGATACAATTCCTGTGCTCATTATTGGGTGTTGTGAGTGAAACTGCATTCTTATGATGGGCCTAAAGTGTATACATGTGCAGGGTTTATAAAAATGAATGAGGAATGCCCATGCCATCTTAACTTCTGATGTGGATCCTTCATATAACAATTGAGGTATTTTTTGTTACCATTTTAGACTGCTTGTGGTATAAGCCCTTGGGGTGATCTGCTAAGAATGTGTGACAAATGCTCAAGTCATAAAAGTAATTCATAAACAGCTGATGAGTTGGTAAACCTGTTTTTAGAGCTGGACCAGTTCAGATGGTGATCATGGACACAAATGGTTGCAGTTCCTCCATGCAATAAAATCAAACCTTTCCATAAAGAAAACTAGAAACCAAGGAACTAGATATACTGTTTTGCCTTGATATTTGCTTGTTCAATTTTATAGAAGAATAACACCAGTACTTCGAATCATTACAAGCACAGTTTCTTTTTCCCATCTGACATTTATGAAAACTAAGTGGCTTCTTGGAGATAATATCTATTTGGTCAGAATGGAGAGTGGATCCAGCACAGAATAAGCTACCTATTTCAAAAAATATGGCTTTTCTCTTCTGTTCTTCACTGACATTGGATACTGTAGTTTTCAGCCTTCTCCTACTCTTCTTCATTAATAGAAATTATAACTCTAATATTGCAGGGCACGTTGGCTAGGAATTGGAGGGATTATTGACAGTATAAGGGTGCTAGATTGCAGAAGACTGAATAGTAAGTACTGAGCAGCAATGATTAAGAATCCCTTACATATTGACAGCTATAAACAGAAACTTATTACAACATAAGTTGTAATTCCAAGTATGGTTATTCATCTCCATCTAGCACTACAAATCCAGGGAACTATCCTTAGTAGGATATATTGCACAGGTAAGAAAGACAGGGTCCGTTCCCCCCCCCACTTATATAAATCTTTTTTTTAAGTTTTTTTATTTTTATTTCTCATAAACATACACAAATGTACCATCTCTTAGCCATCATTAATCATACATATTATCTTTTGATTTTCATATTTGTTCAGTCTTCCTCCTAAAATTTTAAAGTATACCCAGCATTGCTCTTCTACCATTCCATATCTTCCTTATTTCACAACAACCCTTCCTCTCCTTCTCCCCTCTTTCCCTTTTCTCCCTTCTTCTATTCTTTTCCACTTTCTTCTGTCCTCCTCTCCTTCCCCTTCTCTCCTTCCCCTTCCTTTCCCCCACTCCTCCCCTCTTCCTCCCTTTCTAGCCTACTCTTCTACTCGTTTCCCCTCCCTTTCTTCCCCTCCTTTTCCCTTTCTTCTGTCCCTCTCTCTCCTTTCCTCTCTTCTTCCTATCTATCCCTCTACACCTCTCTCCATTCCCTCTCTATTGTTGTTTTTCTTTTCAATTCAATATATTTTCAAGATAGTGTTCGAGCAACCCCAATTTTCTATTTACATACATTTTCCTTTCAATTTCTTTTCTATTTTACTGGTTATGCATATATCATCATTAATGTACATTTATATAATGACATTTTTTTTTCATTTCCCTCCCCTTTCCCCCTTTTTCGTTTACTCAGGTGTCATCTAGGTTTCTCTTCCTTTTTTGTTTTTCTCTCATTTACTTTTACCGTATCCAATTTTGTTAATCTCTAATCTGTTGTTCATATTCCTTTCCTAACCACTCATAAAATCATCCCCATGTCTTGAAATACACTGATTCAGTTTAACAGTTTAAATCTGTTTTGACCCTCAATGAATTCAATGCAGTGTACTTTTGAGACAGGTCTGAACACGTCCTTAATCCACTACAGCAATTTGAACTTTGCATGTGCTGAAATAAATATATGATGTGCTTTTAGATTCCTTCCATATCAAAAGTCATTAGAACTATTTAAAAAATTGTGCAACTCCTCTATCTTTTCTTGTTTAGAGAAGTAGCTGATGAAATAGCTGATAGAAAATATATGGAAGAATTGTAGGTTAAAAGACATTTCCCAAAGTAACATTTCAAGATATGAAGCAGTCTGATTGCACAACACAACCTACCTAGAATTCCCCAGGATGCTTCTATACAACAAACTAGATCATTACTCAAATCTAGTAATTCTGGGGTTGAAATCTGGCATGCTGAAGAGCTCCATGTTGGAGTAGGATGTTGTAAATGAGGATAACACACTAGCCACTCTCCCTCTCTCAGTAATGTAAAGCTGGACAGTCTTCCAGCACTGAAGCTATCATAACAAGAGACACTCTCAGTGCAGGAATCCAGTTTGTGAGAGCTGGCTGGAAACATTCATCAGCTACTGACAAGTTTGACATTCATCTCTTGACTTGCCCTTTGGCCTTCATGATGGTGATGATGAAGCCATACCAAGACAGCCCAGCCAATGATTGTCCAAGGATCTGTCACTATCCCTGCCAGAACAAACAACAGAGACAAATGGCCCCCATCAACAGTAAATGGCACTTAATCACATGCAGAAGGGAAACTGGTCAAGCAGACTATCCAGGCACCATATGTGAATTCTTAACTAATCGCCATAAATTGCCCCAATTTGTTAACAAGCTTTGCAATGGGCATATGAACCCCAAAAGCTACAAAATTCTTTCAACTTCAGCCGCATGGAAATAATTTTGCACTTGTGCCTGCCTGGACATTTTCCCAACTTGACTGAAAATGGCAGTCCTGGAGCTGGTGCTGTTTGTTGCCTTTAGCAGTCTATGCTTTGTGTAATGCTGGTGAAGGGTATTGGTAAAGGAGGAACTTAAAAGGGAAAGTTGAAGGAATCTGTTGAAGTCATACTTCGTGTGAAACAGGACAAAGGTATTAAAGTTATAGCTCATGTACTGTCCAAGTCAATCTTCCCAACTGAGTGCCTTTCAGATGGATTAAAACAATTTCCAATTATCATATGGGCTGGTGCTTATGGGAATTTTATTCCAACTTATTTGATGGAAGCCCATTTGAGAAGTTTATCTCTGAGATGCATCCTCCAGTTTTCCCTAAAAAATTTCCAAAGGAGTAAGTTGCAATTTCCATAATTCTCTTTACTGTCTGCTATTTTAAAAAGTACAACGATTTTTTGTTTGGAGGTGCGTTGTAGTATTTGTTTGTTTGTTTTTCCCTTTTTAAGGCTTGAAGACAAAATTATAAGTACCCTGCCCAGTTCTTTCCTCATAGGCATTCTCTGAGTTAGGTTAGAACAAAAGAAGCAACTGGCTGAGAAAAATTAGTAGGCTTCAAGACAGAATGAGAATATTAAAATCAGGTCTCACTCATTCTAGCCAAATGCCACATTGTCCACCCTGACAATATCCAGAATATGCATATGATTAGCAGCTCCGTGTTTGTACCTCTTCTAAACCTGGAACACAGGACATGAAAAACAGGCTATCTTTTATGCTGAATTTAAAATTTTCTTGGAAGCTATTTGCTAACTGACTGTAATAGTGCTGGCTTTTAGAATATTGGCTCTGTATTGAGTTAGGATTTCTGGCAAACATGTCATGAAGTGACTTTAGTGGAAGCGGCAACTTCTAGCACGACTGAGATTGTTATTGTTGTGTAGAAACCAATCATGAGCACAACAATTTGATGGATGATACTTCAGAGAGACTTTCATTAGACATCAAACTTGCATAGCCTAGCCTAGCTGCTTTTTAGTGGCTGTTCCCACAACATGCAGACGCACAGTTCATACTTTAGAATATTGCGCGGTTCAAACATAGTTATTGTGAATATTTTATGATTCAAGGTGCTGCCTGAATCAGAAAACAGGATTAATTAATAAGGCATGGTAATATACCATGCAAACACTCCTGACATGTTCCTTTGCTTTGTCTTTCTGACAGTTTCTTTTTAAACTCTGGGATGTCTTTCCATTGGTACAATTATGATGGAGCCCAAACTAAACCAAATAAAACATAAATACTAGGCAAACATGAGGATATCTGTGAAATGCTTTCCCCTTCCTGGCTTCCATCACTTTGTACTACATGTGGAGCTCATGTAACTCCATACAAATATTCCACCCCCCAAAATAAGAAAAAATAATGTTCAAAACTATGGTAGGAAGATGTCTACCCTTGACTACCCTTCTTCTTGGTGCCCGGTTTTCTTCTTGCAAGGAACTTTGTTTATTTGTTTGGGGAAGGAATCACATTATCCCTTGCCTTTCGGAATTGGCACTGCCCAGTTGTTACCACTTCAAAATTTGTTGCAGAATTTGTGAGAAATCAAGATACAATCAGACCCAGCCATCCAGGCTTGTTCTCTCTCACCTCCTGAACTTTATTCAGGTTATGGATTTTTTTTCTAGATATATAGGTCGCGCTCAGCTTAAGACCACAATTGAGGCCAAAATTTCTGTTGTTAAGTGAAACATATGTTAAGTGAGCTTTGCCTCATCTTATGATCTTTCTTAACCACAGTTTTTTAAGTGAATCACTGCAATTGATAAGTTAGCAACTCCATTGTTAAGTGAATCTGGCTTCCCTATTGACTTTGCTTGTCAAAAGGTTGCAAAAGGTGATCATACGACCAGTGGTCATAAGTATGAACCAGTTGCCAATCATCCAAATTTTGATCATATGATCATGGGGATTATGCAAAGGTTGTAACTGTGAAAAATGGTCAAAAGTCACTGTCGCGCTCGTGAGGGCTCGTCGCACGACACACCATGGGGCGGGGGCCTGGGGGGGAAATAGGTGGCACTGATGCAACCCCACCCCTCCGCAGCTGGGTACGAGCAGCAGGGCGTGGTGGGGGCAGTGGGGGCAGGGCTAGCTAATAAGAGTCGCTACGGGACAAACCCTCGTAGCGCCAACTTCAAACCTGTTTTCTGACTCGCTTCGCTGGAACTACCGACGCGCATTAAACTTTTTCGCCCAGGACTTCCCGTTTTGTGAGTTTTGTGGCTGCTGAGTTGTTTTGTCCAGGAGGAGCTGAGAGGAAGTTGGCGCTACCCTTCCTTACTTCCACACTTCACGTTCGGGATGGCAGAAGGTCTGGAAGCCGTTTTACCTGTGCCGGAGGACATAGAGGCAGACGTGGAGGAGCGGGGCTGCACCCAGCTGGAACAAGACAACCCCCTGCAACCAGTGGTACGGCCAAAAGAACAGCCACCACACGCAGGCAGGGACGTAATTGAGGAGGAAGGGGGAGCGGAGGACAAACAGGGGGCTACCGGGGG
>JANHZT010002724.1:146930-158322 GCA_032468215.1 Stegonotus admiraltiensis | reverse complement strand
TGGCCAGCGTGCATACATGTGATGGAACCCAAAAGAGAGCAGCCGGCTGGTGCGCATGCTGATGGACCAGCTGGCCGGAGTGCACAAGTGTGACAGAATCCGGAAGTGCAGCTGGATGCCGCACACATGCACACCAGCCAGCTGCTCTCTTCCGGGTTCCGGGATTCCGGCACTCCAGCATGTGCGTACACACGCACACTCCAGTTAGGTTAACCATCACTGCCCTATACCCAGGGGTGGTATTCACTTACCTTCGCTACCGGTTCGCAAATGTGAGCATGGGTGGGTGGGTGGAGCCTCCCGCAGCCGCCGCTACCAGTTCGCCTGAACTGGATAGAATCAGCTGAATACCACCACTGCTTATACCCGTGATGGCAAACCTATGGCACACGTAGCCATATCAGTGGACATGCCAGCTGAGCTTTGGCGCACCAGCCAGCTGATTTTCGGGCTTTCTGGGCACACCAGAAGTAGGGAAACAAGCTGTTTCCTGCCTCTGGAGGGCGGGGGTGGGGGTGTCCAAGAGTCCATGAGCTCAATTCCTAGTAGAGGGTTTGAACCCATAGCATAGCATTTGGCTACTACATCTGTGAGTCCAAACCAGACACTGTAGTATGTAACTCTGTAGTAAATGTGCCAGTTCTGGAAGAATTCTGGTCTCTGCTCTTTGTACCATCTATGGCAGGGATGTCAAACTCGCATGATCACAGCGGCAACATGTGACGTATCGAGACGTTTTCCCCCTTCACTAAACAAGGTTTGGGGGAGCCAGCACCTGATGCATCCAGCCCGTGGGCCGCGAGTTTGACACCCCTGATCTATGGTTTCTGAATTATCTGCAGCTCTATGAGAACATATTACAATTATCATGCCAGGCCACAACCATTTTGCATTTGCAAGAGCTAGCTTTGAAATCTATTTGCATGTCACTTTACTCATAACAACCTCAACCTGCTGTTTCCCTTTTGTTATGTTTATCATATTTTACTTAATTTTTTTTATACCTCAGAGGTACTATTGCTTTACTTTGAATATAAAGTCACATGCAGGCTAATAGCAGTTTAATGATTCAAAAAGCAAGGGCAGAAGAAAACACAGATGATTTTACAAGGAAGGTTTGACTCTTTCCTACTGAACCCCAAAAGCAGAACCTAAGGATTTTTATCTTAATTAACAATCAAATACAAATACAGATTACTGATTCTGGGATAAAGTGAGAAGTAATTCTAGTGAAGAGGCATTCCAGGAACAACGGGGCATAATATATTCTACCAGGTTTGTTAAAAATATAGACATGGCACTTGCACAACACTCTATAATTGCTTGGCTTTACAATTTGTATGTGTGTTATGTGTATTGTTTAGTATATTGTGCAAACCTATTCTGTTTATAATACAATATATTGCATGAGCCCAGAAAAATAGTTAATTCAGCAATTAAGATAGGCATGTTATATAGATTCCAGCCCATGGGCTGTAAGGTACAATGAGTTTCTTTCTTTCCCTGTATCTCTGTTTACAGTTACTCAAGACTAGCTAAGTGATGACTACATAAACATCTTGTTTACACCCGAGCCTGGGGGAAATCTGATCTGCCTCCCTTAAATCCATTGGGATGAAATGTCTTTTGTGGAACTTTGTTCAGCCTGTCTGTGAATCACTGTACTTTGGTCAAAAGAGGACATGCCTTTAATTTGAGACCCTCAAGCTCACAATGCCTCTTCTTCCTTTTCCACTGAAAAAATTGCACAAGATCTCTTGATCTTCAACTAGCCTCTTCCCTGCTATGCTGCAAGATTGTACACTGATGTTTGCACAAGCCATCACAATAAAGAACATTGGATTTCAATGTATATGGTTACATGTTTATAACTATTTCCTAGCTGGAACAGCTAATTGGAGAATTTCAAAAGGTGTAGGGTCCTTGGTGCTCTATGAGTTTGGTTGTTTCAAAGGCAAGTGTTCCAGGAATGATCCAGTCTGGATGCTTAGCAGATATGTACACTGAATTAAATGAAGAATTTGTTAACTGTTTTTTATATAAAGGAGGGCAGATTGGAAGTCATCTTAAATCAGCCTCTGTATGAAGGAAATGAGTTTTATTCAAACTATTCTAAAAGCTACAATAGGATCATGATGTCTAGAAATCCAAATAACTTAACAGCATTACTTGGCAACGTCCCTAAGCAGTATGCTACACAAAAGAGAGGGAATATAGAGAATGTGAATTAAACAGAGACTATTAATATAGAGAAAACATCCATTGATCCTGTCAGCCATAAATAAGTATAATAAGGAATCAACAAATATAACATGGTTATGAATTGGACTTGCAGAACCTAGACTAGGCTAAAATATGATTAAATGGATTTTAATCTAGTGTTCTACCAATTCAGTCAGTATAATTGGTTCACTGTATGTGAGTTCAGACAATTAGGTTAAAATGGTAAACTGTGATTAAGTAAATTATGTCTAAAAGAACATAATGGAACCATCTCATTGTAACATGCTGGTGTAAGATCTGAGTAGAAAATCACCCTACTAACTGGGATAGATAAAGTACACCATTGGCTTTAATTCTTATATGCCTTTGCATTATTAAATTTAGTTTCAAATATATTTACACCAGCTTCTCCACAATAAAATGATTTACAGAGCAGCTTCTTAAAACAAAATTTCACTAAACAGAAATATAATTGGACACTTTAAAAGCAAACTCTCAATAATAAGAGCATTTTTAAAAATTATATTCCACGCATTAGTCAAAATCTGCCTGTGTCTAAAGTGAGTCCACCTGAACTTAAAACAGATAGGATTTGATGTAGTTGTTGATCTGCAGATTTGCTGGGTCTTCCTCTAGTTAAGAGACTACGGAATTAAAGGGTTTATGGCTGTATCTGAAATTCAGAGTGGAAGAATATCAAGGATCTTTTTGTGGATCGTGATCCCATAAGAGATAAATGCTAGAAAGCCCGGCAGTTTAATAGTGATCAGAACTGGGACAGTCACAGACATGACTGTTAAAAGCATCTCTTATTGTCCTGGGATAATGCAAAAGCCTATTGGAAACTGGACGAAGCTGCGGAGGACTGAAGCTATCAAATTTCAAAGCATTTGCTGCACCATATTATAATCTTGTTCCCAGTCTCATTTGGTGTAAGAGTAGTAAGGCCATCTGCAGAGATACTTAGCCATGGTGCCTCTTTTTCAAGCTTTTGAAATCACTGCATTTGTACTCACTGCATTTGTACACACTCTGCATAGCTGGAAACAACAATTTAGTGAGCTTTGGACATGTGACAATGACAAATTAGCAACATTGATACAATCCCTGCACATTGTGATATTTCTTCAGGTTCATCATCATAGCTCTTTCTAGAGAAAATCATGGGCCTTGTTTTCACTTTCCTTCAATGTCAGAAAGGGAAATGGTAACTTGTGAGAACTGAATGCTTAATGAAAACAATACAATTACCTTTAATTGGATTAATAAGGGTTTGGGCACAATGCTGATTTAATAAGTCACAGAGGGAGGCTTCTCCCTTGGTCCTTTCATAACCTCTCGCTCTTTTCTTCTCGTGTTTAATTTATCCAAACCTCTCCACCTTTCTTTTTTTCTTTTTTTTTCTTTTTTTTGGAGAGCACTTCTTGTGACCCACTATTTTATGTTACTATTTTGGGCCATCATAGCTACTCCTTTCTTGGTCAAGGTTCCCAAAACTTCAGTGATAGGGGGAAGAATCTGAAATCTTGATGAATTTCTATCCATTGTATTAGCAGTAGAGAGACTGGTACTTTGAGCAGAAAAGAAGCATAATTGCCTCTAGATGGGATGGGCAACACACAAACCAGATAGGCAGAAAGGCAGGCAGACAGACAGACAGAAGGGTGGGTAGGTGGGTGGGTAAGTAGCTGGGTAGGTAGGTAGGTGGGTAGGTAGGTAGGTAGGTAGGTGGATGATGGATGATTAGATTAGATTAGATTAGATTAGATTAGATTACATTACATTACATTACATTGACAGACTGTTCCATTTTTTAATTTTTTTAAATATTTTATTATAACACAATATGACAAACACATAACATACAACATATAAATATATCCTCTTTTAAATGATGTTTTGGTTAGAAACATTAGACTAAGACTGTTCCATTTTGATGGTTTTTTTTCCAAAGGTTGACTTTTTTATCCATGAGTATTTTTAAAAGATCTCTGTAAATTCTGGTGTCTTACAGAATGTTAGAAGACAAATCCTGTTTTTTCCACTGCCATTGCTGGTTGGCAGTGATGGGAGTTGTAGTTCAATATGGCAATGTGAGCAACTTTGCCATAGAATACTGTCCATTGATCAATAAGAAGATGTCATCTTTCCTACATTTATAGAAGACAATCTTCCATTTGAATCCCAATCCACGTTAAAGATTTAAAAAACTATAAGAAGGTATAGTAGCTGATGGTTTGACATTTGCCAATCAAAATTAGCATCTCAACAACAGATTGTGTTGGCAAAGAATGGTCACCTCCCGTCTCCACTTGGAAGATAGACAGGTAAATCAACATTAATATTACTTAATTTTTAAATTTGGTTTCTAGATTTGCTGCTATTCTTTTCAATTACCCAATGAATATTTTTATATGTGGGCTTATTGTTGTGATAGTTGCTGTTGTATTTTCTTCTTTTTGATGTTGTGTTGGTAGCCATCATAGCTTGATTGTCAGTAATTTCCAGAAATCAGACTGAGTGGGGAGTTCACAATTTTATAAAACTGGAGTTCCAAGTTCAGGGAAAAGGAATTCACAACTGAATTTGATAGAGTTATACTCTCCTAAAAGTCAACTTTGCAATTTAAGTTTACTCCTAGATTCAGTACTTTCCTGGATGTACCACTCTGGATGGTGATAAGACATTTTGCATAGTTAAGGCTAAAATGCCAACTGTGCTATTTTCAAGAAATGTCAGATTTGGCCATAATGATTCATGCCTTATACAGGAATATGCATGTGCTTCTCCCCATGTTATTATTTCCACATCTTGTCTCTCCCAGTTATTACTGAAATTCAGTGGGAACTGTGAATAGTAGAGATACTTTTTTTTTCTATTAATTTTCAGCAGAAACACAATAAAATTGATGCAGTATATAACGAGTAGGCTTAAAATAGTGATAAAATCTAGACTAAGTCATATATTTCCATACAATATGCATAAAAATATATAGAATAATGGAGTGAAAAATCTACTCCTAACATTCTAGGTAGCATCAATGTATTGATGTTTTAGTGGGGGAAATGTTATGCTCCCTACTTTAGATACTTCCTGTATGGACTTCTGTAATGCAATCACATGGAAATAGGCTGAGAAACTGTTTTAAAATGTCTGCTGATCCAAAAAGCTACATCCAGTCTTTTATCTACCTTGTTACTGAACTACTGCTCTGTTTCTAGGAATGTTGAGAACTGAAATCCATACATCTTAAAGTTACCAAGTGTGAAAAATGCTAGTTTAAATCAACCCGACCTACTTTTCCATTCTTCACCACAATCTTCCTGCTCATCTTTATACTCTTCATTCATTGCCGTTTGTCCTTTCAGCTTCTCACTGCTTCTCTCTTTTGAAGATCTTATCTATTCCATCCAGCCATGAGATGTTCAGTCAACATTTTCACCCATTCACTCTTCCTTCATATATTTATTTTGCAATTAAATTCTCCTTCATTCTCCCTATATGACCAACCACCTCTTTTGTACTATTAGTGCTTTTGTACTATTCTTCTATGGGTGTTCTTCTATTCTTGTGTTCAAACTACATTTATTTCATTGGCTATTCATTCTTGACTTTACACACTAGATGTATATTCTATTCCCACCATGTTTAATTTACTTTTATGTTTATCCTGACATATCCAGCTCTCATCTGAGTATTCTTAATATACAGCCAGAACTACATTCCTCATTGCATCGTACAATCTAATATTTGCTGACATCATTCAGATTCTCAGTTAATACCATAACATAATCTACATACCAAAAGCACACCTAGTTCACTTCCCCAACGAATACATCTCTAATGTTGTAAGAAGCTTATTCCTTATTCATTAAACCATGCATAATTAAACAACCAATAAAACCACACTTCTTTTATTTTTTGCTTAGTATCGAGCCATTCACTAAGTATTCCATTAATACTCATGTGTGCTTTCTATCAATCATATATTATTCTTACCATATTCAGCAATCAACTTTCTACTCAGCATGGTGAAAACCATTTCATTTTTAAAAACTACACATTTTAGCATATACTTTCCCTAAATAACAAATAACATAAATGTTCTTTCTCATTTCATTAACTTGTTTCTCAATTATCTGCTGAAGAGCAAAGGCCCTGCATGGGATAAAGCTACAACTCACTTCTCAAATGTTGCTCATTATTGTGTCCTGTACCCTATCACTGAGGTTCTGCCAAATCCCTTTCCAGGAACACTTAATCTAATCCATTCATTCTCACTGCCTTTCCTTTTGTATTCAAGAACAATAACAGCATTCTTACAGTCCTTAGTTATAGATTCAGCTTTTATACTCTTATTACATATGTTGTGCAGCTATTCCATAATCAACTACATTTATTTTTCTCATATTTCTATTGCTATATTGTCAACAACTGCAGTCTTACCACTTTTCCACATATATGATTTATGTCTTTCTTTTCCTCATTTTTTCTTGGAAACTGATATATATATATATAGCATTTGTTCCATTCCCTTTGACATATTACTGTCATTGCTTTACAAATACCTAATAAAGGAGAATATTTGTAGGTCAGGGTTGAAGTGAGGGGGTCCTTGGTGCTCTCTGAACTTGATTATTCTCTTATAGACATTTCATTACCCAAACTAGGTGATGGGGTGCTATTCAGCAGGTTCTGGCAGGTTCTGGAGAACCAGTAGCAGAAATTTTGATTAGTTTGGAGAACTGGCAAATACCACCTCTGGCTGGCCCCAGGAGTGGGGTGGGAATGGGGATTTTGCAGCATCCTTCCCCTGCCATGCCCACTAGCCATGCCCACCAAGCCATGCCCACAGAACTGGTAGTAAGAAATTTGAATTCCACCACTGCTAGATGACATCATCAGTGCTAATAAGGGGTGGGGCTTGCTCTTAGTTTATATTCTTGTGGCTTCCCCTGTCAGTGTTGCTGGGAGTGGTCTTGGAGGTTCTTTGGTTGGCTGTTTACTGTTAACTCTTTTGGTAATTCTTGACTGGAGCACTATTCACTTCTTGATTGTTGGTCTGATGTTAATCTTGGACTTGATGTATGGTCATTTAGGTATTGATTGCTGGTGGGGAGTTGTTCTGGTCCTTTGTTTCTTTTTTGACTTGTTGATTGTCTCTTTTGCACATAGACATAGACATCTAGTAATGGCTAATTTGTCAGAATGCCAGGCTTTTAGAAATTCCCTAACATTTTTGGAGTTGGCTTGATCCAAGATGGTCATCATTTCCCAGTTGAAACTCTGGATAAGCTGTCCATATGTTATGAAATTAAAGTTTTTATCATGTCTTCTGATTGCTAGTTGATGTTCATGGATATATTCTGCCAGTCTTCTGCCTGTTTGCCTTACATAGTAACTATTGCAATCATTATACTGTATGGTGTAGATGACTTCCATTTTTTTCTTCCTGGGCTGTGGGGTCTTTTGGTTTACTTAGGGTGTTTTGGAGGTCTTTAATTGGTTTGTGTGCTACCCTAATTCCACGTAGTTATAATAATTGGGTGGTGATTTCTAATATGTTTTTGATGTTTGGGACAATGGTGGGTTGCTACCGGTTCACCCCAAATCAGGCAAACCGGTAGCAGCAGCAGTGGCAGGAGGCTCCACCCACCTGCCCAGACATCTCTGCACATGCACAGAAGCGTTGCATGCACACACGCATCCATGAGCGAATCGGTAGCGATGGGATTTGAAACCCACTACCGGTATGGCAGCACTATTCTTTTTACAGCTTGTGTTGGTTGTGTTATATTGGGTAGCCTGGTGGCTTAGTGCTTAAAGTGCAGTATTGCAGACAAACTGTGCCCATAGCCTGGAATTTGATCCTGATGGGGCTCAAGGTTATTTCAGTCTTCTATACTTCCAAGGTTGGTAAAATGAGGACTGAGATTGTGGAGGGCAATATGCAATAATCCTTAGACTATAAACCACCCAGAGAATGCAATAAAGTGTTCTGGGGAAGTATATAAGTCTAAATGCTATTGCTATTGGATTGAATGATCAGGCACTTTTTGATGAAGTTGCATGGATATCCATTTTGTTGAAAGACATTGTATATATGCTTTATTTACTTTTTCTGTTGTTCAGGATTGCTGCAGTGTGTTTGTGCTAATCTAAATAAAGTTCTTATGCAGCTTCTCTTGTGGGAGGTTAGGTTATTGCTGTGGTAGTGGAGCACTTGATTGGTGTGGGTGGTTTTTCAGTATACTTGTGTTTCTAGTTTTCCATTGTGGTCTCTGCTGATCAGGATGTCCAGGAAGGGTAGTGAGTTGTTGTTTTCTTCTCTGGTAAACTAGATTCCTTTGTAGATGTTGTTGATGGTTTTGTAGGTGTTTTCTAATTGTTTCTTTTTTATTATACAGTAGCTAAGGTGTCATCTGACCCATATTTTGGGTTGCATTTGTGGAAGTGCTATCGCTTCCCGACATTGCATTATAACTTCCACTATAAGACCTGAAAGCAGTGGTCCTATATGTGTACCTTTACTTTGTTAACAAGTTTGTCCATCGAATTGGAAGTATGTGATTAAACAGAGGTTTATAAGATTCATAATCCTGGGTGTTTCAATTTTTGTGTATTTGGTTAGGTCAGGTGGCTATGGAGCAATATAGTCATAGATTCTTTGGCTGATTTTGAGTCTATAGGTGGAAAAGGGCTGTGACATCAAATAACACCATGATTTCATCCTCACCTTGTCTCTGATTGTTTGAAGGCACTGTATGGACAACATATAGACAGATTTAATCATAGTTTCAACGAGGAAACTGTGGCCATCCTAGATCAAGCCAAGTCCAAAAACACTGGGGAATTTCTAGAAGCCTACCACCCTGACAAATTAGTCATTAATAGACCCATAGACGTAAACAATATCTATATTCTGTGCAAAAGAGACAATCAACAAGCCAAAAGGAGAACAAAAAGTCCAAAACACCTCCCCACCAGCAGTCAACACCCAGATGAGAGTAGATTAACTCCAAGATTAACATCAGACCAACAATCAAGAAGTGAACAATACCCAAATCAAGGAACTGCCAAACATGCTAATAGTAAACAACCCAGCCATAGAACCTCCAAGACCAATCCCATCAACACTGGCAGCCACTAGATATAAACTAAGAGCAAACCCCACTCCTTGCTAGCACTGATGATATTACCTGTTTTGGGTAGCGAATCCCAAATCATTTCATCACTTTTATGTTTTATTTCAGCCATTGTGCAGGAAACTCTTTGTTTAGCCATCTTTACCTATGTCCAAAACAGTTTTATATATATCCACCAAAGCCATTCTGCATTTCAGGTGTCTTTTTTGTTAATAATTTCTTGTCTGTATAACTTTATTTTCTGCAACAATTTTCATATAAAGCACCTACAATACCTATCATCCACATTTTTTTCAACTTGCATGCATTTTTCTCATCCATATCTTTTTTCACATAATCATTCCATCGAGCATCTTTTTCCATACTGTAACATTTTGGTGACTCTAACAGAATTGGTTTTACTCTATTCCAAGCAACTTTCACTTCCCCTTTTCCATAATATATTTCCCATCCATTCTTTTGGGAAATTAATGTATATTCCGGTATTGTTTTGCACCCAAGATTTGTACTTTTTCTTCCTGTCATTTATTTTTCCTGTAGTTTCTTCTATTATTTTTTGTTTTACTTCCTTGCTCATTTTTTTCTTAATATCCATTCTTGACACTAAAACGGACAGTGGCTCAAAAGCCACTGTCAAAAGCCAGTGGCTTAAAAGACCCCGGAGAAGGTCTATGCTCTGGCAATTAGAGTTCTACCGCCAGGTGACAGAGTAAGTTCCCATGACTTGCCTTAGCTGCCAACCTAGTCATATAAACCAAGCATGTAAATGCAGGAAGATAAATACATACCACTTTGGTGGGAAAATAACAGTGCTCCGTGTTTTGCCATACACTTTCTACTGTTGTATGATGTCATACTAGCCATCATGATTGTAGAAACATCTTCAGACAATGCTGGCTCAATAGCTTAGAAACAGAAATAAGCACCACCTCCTAAAGTTGGCTATAACTGTGGAGTAAAACCTGCAGGAACTTCCTGATCTTTATTCTTGACGCTATCAAATAATAGTCTCTCCTACATTCAGAATCTCTCAATAATTCAGAATCTTTTTCAATAATTTTCTTTATCTTTCAGCACAATTAGATTAATTGTGTGCTTTGATTAATTCTTTTTCTATGGGTATGTTATTTAAGACTTGGACTTAAACTAGATATTACATAAAACAGACATTTTTAATAGGTAGATGCTCAGCAAACACCATTCTCATTGTTTTCCAAATGCCCCAATTACTTTTTCCATACTATTGCATCTTTGCCACCTAGCCAAATAATTTCTCTCCTTAAAACACACTTGCTCACAATATTGCATGACTTTTCCCAAAATTAGTCTGTTTTTTCCAATTCATTATGTAACATACAAGTATTATCAACCTATGGATTACTATTTTATATGTACCTGCAGGAACATAGATGGTACCAGATGACAACAATCAAGATGACATAAATAATTATACCTCAGCTCCACAAGATTATGGTATCTTCATTCTATTTCATCCATTGCATTTCTATTAGTTTCAAATGTCATGGTCATTACCAGGTGGACCATATAGATAGAATAGTAATAGCACTTAGACTTATATACTGCTTCACAGTGCTTTACAGCCCTCTCTAAGTGGTTTACAGAGCCAGCATATTGCCCCCAGCAGAAGTAGCCTGCAGTACTGCATTCTAACTAGTTCAATGATGGTATGATGGATCATGTTCTGGTTGATAGAAAAACTTCAGAGGCCTTTCCTGTTACAAATGGCATCAAGCAAGGGTGCATGTTGGCACTGATCTTGTTCAGCATAATGTTTTCAGCCATGCTGTCAGACGCCTTCCAGAACAGTTCCTTGGGAGTTATCCTGAGATACAGGACTGATGGGAAACTGTTCAACCTGTGAAGACTCCAGGCTGTCACCAAGATAAAGGAGACTGTGCTACGTGACCTCCTGTTGTGGCTCCTGCTCCCGAGCCGGGCCTCATGGACGAAGACGGCTCCGAGAGTGAGGAGGAGGCAAGGCCCCCCTCTCCTGATCTACCCTC
>JANHZT010002724.1:125360-135428 GCA_032468215.1 Stegonotus admiraltiensis | reverse complement strand
GGGGGGACTACTATACTTGGCAAAACTGAAGGAAGTAGAAAAAGGGGAATACAGTGGATGACATTAATAGATAGGATCAACAAGATTGTTGAATATCTTTGAAAAAGCTACGGATTATCATCAGAGAAAGGTTGAAATGGTGGACACTTGTCAATATAATCACTAACGCAGTGGGACCTAATTCTCTTACTTTTCTACATGAAAACTGTAGAATGTCCTATTTTATTTACTTTTGTTCTTTATTTTTATAAATAACTCAATGTGGCAAACATAGTTATATTTCCTTTTCCCCACAGTAACAACCCTATGCAGTAACTTCAGCTGAGAAAGAGAGATTCGCCAAGCGTCACTCAGCCTGCTTTTTTGCCTAAAGCGGGACTAGAACTCAATCTCCTGGTTCCTAGTATAGTGTCTTAACCACTAGAGCAGTGATGGCTAACATTTTGCCATTGCGTGCCAAAAGTGGGGGTCACAGGAGGGGGGTTTTGCACACGTGCGTGTCCACACCCATAAATCTATGCACCTGCCACCCCACACATGCGTGCATGATCCCCCCTGTGCTCCCCCCACTTTTGGCATGCAATAGCATGGTGGGCCCGGTAGGCCTATTTTTTGCCCTCCCCGGGCTCTGGAGGCTTCCCCCACCCCCCGGAGGCCCTCTGGAGGCCGGAAACAGCCTGTTTGCCGATTTCCAGTGGGACCGGAAGGTGACCTGTGGCACACATGCCATAGATTCGCCAGAGCACTAGAGCAAACTGGAGTACAATACAGATTTTGAAAAAAAAATAAGCTGAGTTGGAGAATAAGTAATACAGATGATACCTTGTTTTATTGGTGCAGCAACAGGTTGGATAAGTGTTTTAAAAATGAAAATTGGAAAAGGAATAATATTATTATAGGAAATTGGATTTGCATTCCCAAAATGTCAGCTTCTGCTAATCTTTGTGAAATTTGATTATTCGATCACAATATTTGATTGGCATTGTCAAAACTAAACTAGATAGAATAAGGGTGGGCAGAAGTTAAATTAATAGATGTCACTAGAGAAAGAAAAAAGCTGACTTCTGATTGTTTAATAGCAAATGATCCCCACTGAATGAATATTTTTGAGATAGGATATTTGAGATAGGATACAATATAATAAGATAGAATTAGGAAGTATTACTCCAATTATGTTCTGATCATAATTCATGAAGCTCACAACGATACTCAATCTGCCTATAGGACCACCTCAATCAATCAGTCAATAAGAATAGAACTGGAAGGGACCTTGGAGGTCTTCTAGTCCAGCCCCCTGCTCAAGCAGGAGACCCTACCATTTCAGACAAGAGACTGCCCAGTCTCTTCTTAAAAAACCCCAATGATGAAGCACCTACAACTTAGGGAGAGAAACTGTTCCACTGGTTAATTATCCTCCCTGTTAGGAAGTCTCTACTTAATTACATGTTGCTTCTTTTCTCGATTAGTTTCCAACCATTGTTTCTTGTCCTGCTTCTCTGGTGCTTTGGAGAATAATTTGACCCCCTCTTCTTTGTGGCAGCACCTCAAATACTGGAATACTGCTATTATGTCACCCCTAGTTCTTCTTTTCTCTAGACTAGCCAAACCCAATTCCTGCAACTGTTCTTCATATATCTTAGTCTCCAGGCCTTTAATTGTCTTAGTTCTTAATTTCTTTTTTCTTTTTAATTCTTCGATATTAGTGTAACTCTTGTCACACGGTGAGTTGTCACATGGCAAGTTGGCTGTGGTGAGTTGGCCATGGCACTTGGGTTGTGGCAAATTGGCCATGGTGATTTGTCGTAGACCGCCCCCCACCCCCAAGAGAGGGTAAATCACAAAGCACACCCTGACATGAAAGTAACCAAATTTGTGGAAACGTGGGGCCAGGTTTTAAATTGGCCTGGCTAAACGGGTAGTATAAAGACAGCTCACGGTATATATACCAACTCATGGCAGAGTTGGTATTGGAATTCAGGTATTCCCAGCTTAGGTTCACAGCAATCCTAACACTTCATCCCTGGTCTGTTCTGTTTCCCATTCCAGTTCCAAGGCCAGCAGCAGGACACCTCTTGCAGATACTATCATGGATCAACTAATTCAGCCTTTTCTATGACAAGGCCAATATTATAACATAGCCATTGATATTGTAATGTTTAACAGGAGGTTATTTTTGTTTTTATGCACTTTTTTAAACCACCCACAGCAATTAACAGAAATGTTGGAAGATAGATAAATTTTCCAAATAAATTTAAATTCTTGTTATTAATACCTGCACACATGTTTAAATGTACATATATGGGCATGTTTCTGCACACACACAAACACACACACTAAAAGGGTGCAAAGAACATACTTGCCATTATAGCAGTGTTTTTGTTCATTTGAAGGGCGGAACAGATGATTTACTTCAAGATAGTAATTTCAGCTCCATTACTTTTAGGCAGCTCTGGAAGGCAATGGGTTGCCCCCTTGTTTTAGAAAATTGATTTAGAAACTTAATTATATTAGTTTAAAATTTGGTTTAATGCTCAAGATGAGACTGTTAATTTTATTTCTGGGCATCTACTGGCAGAAATTTTAAATATAAATATTTAAAACATAAATATTTAACAATCATTCTATAATTTGCTTTTGTTTTATTGTTTTCACTGCCTGCTTGAATGTGACATCGGGGTATCTGCTACTTAAGGGCTGATACTTCCTTGATAAAACTGAAGCTGTGTATCTTCAGCCTAAAGACTTTTGTGAGAAATAAAACTGGACAAACAATTGTAGCTCAGTTATTTGGCATTCCTAACATATTATAAATAATAAAAGGAAAAAGAGAAAGCAAAAATAGGAGTGATTGAGAAGGAAGGAAAGTAGAAGAGTCGGATCACCCAACTGGTTGGATATGGATAGTGGTAGGGGTGAAAATAGTATTTTGTGTCCAGTTCCCTTAACTGGGAAGAGAAAATACAGACAAGATCCTACATTCCTTTGGAAAAGGCTGTGAAAGGCCTACTTGAGAATCCTTAATTTAAGAAGAAGATTTATGGGCTCCTAGGAGACATCAGATGATTTTACCAACATTCCTCCTCTCACATATTGCCTGGCAAGGATATTAGTGACCTAAAGCTGTTTGCATTCTGAGCTGCATGTGGATCCACCTTTCTGGAGCCAACCCTGCCTTTGTGAGGAGCCAATATCAGGATTGCCTCACCCTTTTTCTTTCCCTTCTTGCCAGAATTGTGGCTCCTTCTTTCATCCCAAGTGCCAGACTTTCCACCTCACACACTTTGATTTAGTTTGGAGACTGGCTTTAAAAAAATGGCTTAAGGGGTCTACCTAGCTCTTCTCTTCCTTTTCCATCTCTAGTATATGGTTTCTCAAAGAGCTACCAGAGAAGAAGCAAGATCAAAGGCCTTGCACAAACTCTTTCTTTCTCTTCCTTTTTGAAGCTCAGAGTGGAATGCATCCTTCCTGTGTGCTCAAACCGTCGCCAAGCTGAGCCTAAAAGTGCTCCTCTGGAGTAACCCGAGACTCCCCCTCTCCACACTTCGAGCTTGCTGCAGGCAGCTTTGGGATTGATAGGTGACAAGGAGACACTC
Organism: Stegonotus admiraltiensis; assembly: GCA_032468215.1. Taxonomy (NCBI): domain Eukaryota; kingdom Metazoa; phylum Chordata; class Lepidosauria; order Squamata; family Colubridae; genus Stegonotus; species Stegonotus admiraltiensis. The sequence goes on along the minus strand of JANHZT010002724.1, from coordinate 131,835 downwards.
AGATTGGGCAGGCTTTGTCCCAACATGCCTGAGTACGCACAGAAAGCTTTCTGTCAAAGTTTTCAAGCTGTCTGCGGTTAGGCATGGGATGTGCCCAGTAAAACTTGGATGTGGAAGAAAGAGAGAAGAACAACATGGGAGGAGTTTTAACTTTTCAACAACTATATCCTTTTATCTTTCAGCTCTTTTATTACTCTGTCTTTCGGCATACCTGCAGAGTTAACAATATGGCAGACTAGGCATGCCAATCAAAGGTTGCACAGAGTGCACATGATGGGTGCAAGTCGTTCTGATCCACTGGCCTTCAACACCGAGGACTTGTGTAGAATCTCACTAATACTCCAGGCGGTGCATAAATGGTCAAGAATCTCTCCAGAAGCCTTATATTCTGTATCAGAGAAGAGGAACAAGGAACAGCAACAGCAGGAGCCGTACTGATTCAGATAACATAGGCAGGACAAAAATGTTGTTCAGAAAAAATTAAAAAAAGAAATAAGATGCATAATCAATTTTAGGGTGGGGGTGAGGTGAAGTTTGCTGGCATGGCAGGGAGCTATTCCTTCTACTCCCAGATATAAAATCCTTAGCAAATATAGGCAGGTTAAAGCAAGGGCCTCTTTCTTTTTAGGTATTTGCCAGTGGGAAGGTTTTTTGATTTAATCAGAATAAAACAAAAGATGAAAGACACTGATTGCTGAAGTGCTGCAAATATTACCTTAGGTAGGAGTATTTGGCAGGAAAATAATATCAAAAAGGTTCAAACTCCCTTCCCATTTATAAATCCTGTTGCCCCTATGTTGTAATTAACAATTCTATCTTGTGGGGCTCCAGTTAATGCTTTTTATAAAAAAAAGAGAGATACTTTACCAACCTCTCCTAAATATGCATGAAATACTTGGATGAACATAACTTTTAACATTCTATTTATACCTTGAATTTACATTTTATTCACTTTATTTATATTTATGGTTGTGACAAAACTCTTTCTTTCATCATAAAATTCCGGGCAGCTGAACTGTTTATCAGGCAGACATGAACCAAGCCTTTGCATGCTTTCCTTCAGCAAGGTGGCTGCATCATGTAGTTTGGTTTTCCGTTTAGGCAATTAAAGGTAAACAGGGTTGGATCTGAAAAACACTTCAAAGAGGATCACCAGAAAAACCCAAGAAATATAAAGTAGATTGGGAAATTTTAAAACATCCCCAAAGACTGAAATTATATATTGATGTGTTAATTTCTCAAGGATTCTAGCTGTTATAGAAGAATAAAAACAGTTTAGACATTACGAAGTACAAATAGAATCCATTTCCATCCACTTCCATGCTGTTCTGAAGAAAGCTATGTGGATGTCTTCACAGGGGTCAAGCTTGACTTGATTAAGTTTTTTTTTTTTTGCTTTGATTTATATGCCGCCCTTCTCCGGAGACTCAAAGCGGCTTACAATGCGTTAAGCAATAGCCTTCATACTTCTGTATATTTATACAAAGTCAGCTTATTGCCCCCCACAATCTGGGTCCTCTGTATTTTGATAAGTATTAGAGCATTAGAGCAGAAACCGATACATCAGATCAGAGGGATGATGAAACAGAAAAAAATGAGCAAGAATTTAGATTTGGGGAAGAACAATAATGGAGAAATGGATGGCATTGCTCTCTCTTTATACGTGGGGGGTGTATGCAAAACGTATTGCTGAATTGCCAAGGAATATTATATGTGGATCGTTATAAGACTTTTATAAGCACTATTAAATATGAAGAAGTATTTTGATTCCAGATATTGAAAGGGAGACAACCAAATGTTAGTTTTAGGATTAAAGTATGAGGAGGGAGGTAATCTTTCCAGAATTATCACTATCCATTCAAAAATCAGCAGTGAAAATAATATTTTAAAAGGTTGAATGCTGAAGTTTTGAACTTCTTCTCCTTATATTAGTCAACAGTGTGGAATAACAGCCAATAGTAATAAACTTTAGATGGGAGTAAAATACAAGATGCAAAATATTAATGAAAAGATGACATGAAATCACATGAGACCAAGCATGAGATTACTATCAAGATAACATCATAATCACAGTTTTCTGATTAAAAGTGATGCTGCCTAACAGTGTTCTAGTTTAATTACGCAACATGACTACTGCAAACACAGTTAAAGCAGAGCTGAATTAGTTACAAGTATTTTGATTCTCTGCCTAATTTCTTCCTTTGCAAAGTAACTCAAATTATCACATTTATGCTTTGTCAAAAGCAGCATTCAATCTAGTTTTAATTTAAATTGATCAGAAGATATTCTGAATCACACATGGAGATAGAGAAGAGTTCTGGGTCAGATATGGTTTGGTAGATATATTAAAAAAAACTTTTTTTGTTTTTTGGGAGATCTGATTCTCCTGCGAGGCATGAGTTTATGACCAAATCAAATAGCCCCAAACTAAAGCAATCTGGTATCTAGACACTAGTGAAAAAGATAAGAACTGAAGGAACAGACTATAAAAACTTGGATTCACTCTCCTGGCTATTCTTTCATCAATTGACTGTCAAATATCAGATTGTGCCTGTCTTTCTAATGGTCTGCCTTAGCCCAGCCATTTATCAAACTCTTCTGTTTGGTTTGTGTCCTTCTACTGCATTAGAAGATAATGCCAACCGGTCCCTCCTAAGATTTAAACTGAGCTCACTGCCTGGGTTTAATGATGTTTCTTTCGGAAGCACCCAGACTGGCAGAGAGGAGGGATCAAGCACAGAGCCAGCCTGGAGTCTCTGCACAACAGCAAAAAAGCTACAGCCAACTCCCCCACACCATGTCCCAAGTTCCTTGGGACCTTATCCAATAGTTCCCAGAAGTAGGCTGTCAGACTGGGGAGATTCCTGTATTACAGGCACAACTCTGTAGTTAGCTTGAACTTTGCACATGTGCATCTGATTGTTCGTGCCTGACAGTTCCACCATTTAACTTCATTTTTTTCCAAACATTTAATATGGCAGAAGCATTTTCTTTTATTTGATTCCATAACAAATTGGAGGCTTCCAAACTTCCCAAATAGATGTAGTCTTCTTCTACTGCTGCTATCTCTATTAGTTGTTTATTATCAAGCTGTATGCCATCATCTTTAACAATTTTGCCTGTCTTTATGGCTATGCACACTTGTCAATGACATAGCTAAGATTTGTTAACTTAGGCACAAAAAGGTCTCTTACCCATTTCAAAATACCTTTGCATACAAAATATAAATATTTATCTCCCAGGAAAATATTCTGTGCATTTGATCAGTTGGACTGTGATCTATGAAATCCCAAAGAAAACATATCTAGCCATTCTTAGGTACCACAGTTTGGATGTGCTGTAAAAGACTAATGCCAATATCATTCTGGACACAATGGCCATAATAGAGTCCATACAACTGCTCAGAGACAAGGAGAAACAGTGTGGTTAATGGAGGATATTTTTCCATCTGTCCTCTCTTAATATTGTATCATGCTTGGAGAAACTGGTTCATGGGCGTCAACAGGTTAGACAGTGAACAAAAGCCAGGAATTCTTGAATGAACAAAAGACTATAGATCAGGGGTGTTAAACTCGCGTCGTCACGGTGGCATCACGTGATGTATTGGGATCACCTTTCTCCCCTTCTCTAAACCAGTAATGGGCATGACCACATCTGGCCTGCGGCCCATGAGTTTGACAGCCCCGCTATAGATGATTTCAAGGCAGATAGATATATTGGCCTGGTCCAGATGCAGTAGCTCTCCATGGTACTAAGGCAACTTCCTCACTAATTCCCACTCAAAACAGGAATGCTGTGCGCTTTGAATGTTGTGCATATTGGTAGTCCATTCAATATAAGAAACAGATAGGACTATGGTTCAAACTAGTCCTGTGGACTAGGATTGGACGGGCCTAGATTCAAAACTTCACTCAACCATAAAGCTGACTGGGTGTCCTGAGGCTTGTCATTACTTATGCTAGTTTTTTTTTAACCCTCTATTTTATAATGAACCCTGGACAACTAATAACACAAGTAAAATTGAAAAACAGAAATAGGAAACACTATAAAATAATGGTTCATGTAAATATATGAGATATGTTTGCACAACATGATAAAATGGACTACAGTTAATTTTAGTTTAACTTTGAGCTGTTTAATTGACTTGAATGAAGTCTGAGAAGCAGAATGTGCATGTTTCTTCTTCCTTTTTCCCATGGCAGAGATGATAAAAATACCAATTTCCAGAAAGAAAGAAAAAACAGGTTTACAGCAGGAGAGTAAAAGATATGAAAATAAAATAGGATGAAATAAAAGCAAAAGAGCTAGTTAAACTAAATGAAGAGAGACTTTAGAGAATAGTCTTAACAACAAATGCTACCTCTTAACGCCATCATTTTTCTGCTCCATTAAAACTATATGTTACTGACCTTTTATTTAGCTAAATTTCATATATCATTGAATCATTGTATAAGATCATTTTGTTATTATTTTCTGGTAAGAAAATACGAATTTGAAAAGTGTAAATTTTTATTCATGTCTGATAGATCAATAATAGGAAAATATTGGGAATAAATTCAAGGGGCATCTAAGAAGAAATATTATAAAATATAATAGTCTGCCTCTTAGGAAAAACTGAGATATAAACTGAAATTGGTTGAAGAAAATAAGGAATAAAAATATTTTTAGCATATGTTTATATAAAATGCTTTAATAATAAAAACAGTATAACTAGTACTCATTGGGACTGGCAACTTAAGCAAAGCGTTGATACGTAAAAGTGTGACTGAGTTCATAATCTTATTTCAGCTTCACTTTACAGAAGGTTGTAAATGCAACATTACTTTTTCATCACCACAGTAAATGGAGTTTAGCAAAAAGTTGCTAAACATGCCAGTTAAGCAAGGACTACCCATTAACTATCTACATCACATCATGAAAGATTATGGAATACTTGAATTTCTGAAACCTTGTCCAGCAGTTTTATTTTCCTGCTACTCAGTCGCTCTACCTAAAAGACTGTCAGAGAAGAAATAAATCAGACCTGCCAGAAATCAGAGCTGATCACTTACAAAGTCTTTGAAGTTGGGCTGAAGACCCTATGGACTTTTTAGAGATTACCCATTTTTCAAGTGTTAGTTTAAATGGAGTAATTGTGTGATTCTGCATTACACAGCATTAAATGGACATTAGAGTCAACAAATGGAATTGTTTCATTCTTAGAACTATGTAATTCTTTCACAATTTCCCTGAAATAGTTGTGAGATCAACCAAATTCTAACACACACACACACAAACAAATCCATTTTCTTTCAAGCTACACTGTTTCCAGCCAGAACTGGATTCCAAATGAAGTTCCTATGCCACATGATCTTGGGATATTATCTCTTTCCTCAATTTAATTAACAATGCAAAAACTGGAGATGAAGTTGAGCCACATATTTTTACTGAAACTTAAAAGTCCATGGATAAGTAAGTTTGCTGCCCAGCTAAAAGAAGAGGAAAAAGAGGAGGACAGAGTAAGGGCCCAATGGCCGTATTGTACACATTTTTTATTAATTGGTTAGACTTACATTCCATCCTACCTTCAAGTAGAATATTTAAAAGACTCTCTTCTCTCTTTTCCCACAAGACGGGGCCTCCATAATCATCTAGGATGCCGTCTTTGACTCAGAAGATTATAAAAGGGATGAAAAGTAAAATATTCTACCTTTCAGGCTTGCAGGATTCTGCTACTAGCCTATGTCAATAAATTATAGTTCTAGTCTTCCTATGGAGTCAGTTTCTTGATCTGGTCTCTCTCTCATAAGGTGATCAAATAGATCAAGTAAGTATTTAAAAAAAGCCTAAGTCACAGAAATGTATGCCTCCCTATTTTTATAAGTTTGTCTGTGGAGGTGCGGTTCCGTGTCATGCCCACTATGGTCATGCCCACCATGACCATGACCACGCCCACCTCACACCCACACCCATACCTCCAAGGTCAAACCCAATCCTGATGTGGTCCTCAATGAAATTGAGTTTGACACCCCTGGATTAGGCTGATAGAGAGTGACTAGCCTGGATACCCAGTGAACATCCATGACCAAGGAGGAATAATTCCTGAGTCTCCTGAATGCTGGTCTAGTGCTTCAATCACTATGTCACATTCCATTCTACATGCGCAAAATGTTATTGGAAAAGTGAAGACAGTTGATGGTTTTCTAAATTATTTTATGGTGTTGGTTAGAGTTTTTGTATTTATGCTGCCTCTAGATGGATAAAACTATACTACTGATTTTCAGCTATTATGATGCTAAATTTTGTGGCACAAATTGGGGTGAGGGGAACAAAAAAGGAAGCTTGGAGCCATATCCATTTTGGGACTGCAGATTACCCATTCAATTTCTAAAGTAATAGCTATATTAGTAATGTACATGAAAGAGCCTTGGTAGTACAGTGGACTAAAACACTGTTATTAACATCTGCTGCTTGCAATTACTGCAAGTTCAAATCT
>JANHZT010002724.1:88877-103500 GCA_032468215.1 Stegonotus admiraltiensis | reverse complement strand
CAGTTACTGCTATTAAGCCTGGTTTCACCCAGTCTATATGTGTATTTTTGGTTTTTCTTGCCTAAATGTAAGACTTTACTTTAAATAAATGTTCTTCACCTAAATGTCAGAACTTGTCTTGTTCTCAGAGGTATTTTTTAAGAACGAGGCACTTGAATTTCAAATATTTTCTTATGCCACCTTAATTATTCACATATGCATAATAATTATTCATTGTTATGAATCATTGATATCATATCATCATTATGATCATATTTTTCAAGTACAACAAAGTGGTCCTAACAGTGAGACTTGGGTGGGAACTCTACAGATGTAGAAGAACTTTTCCCAAATGTTTGCCAAGAAAGTCATCAGTACCTAACTAATTCCAAAATAAGCAAAAAGCCTAACTTTGGCTCATAACTAATTGTCAAGATTACACACAACATTACAATGTGAAGGGTTTTTTTTTAAGTATAAATGTTGAAAACAATATTTTAATTGGAATGTCAGGAAACTTTGAAGAGAAAATGGATCGTTTCCTCTCTTGGGCACTAATTGCCCAACTTTTACCATTGTACCAAATAATCCCTGTTGGATCATTTGTCCCAAGTCCTCAAGTGTCTCAGCAGAAAATTGCTTCAGCAAAGTCATCCCCATAAAAACAGAACACTCCTAAAAATAAAGGTATCTCCAAACCAACAACAAAGGACTTTTTTTCCTCAGCAGATCCTGTCCTAATTTATGAGCCTCCAGATGCATTGAGACTTCAGCTCCCAGGAGGCCTCATTTTGTGGACCATGCAGGATGAGAATTTGGAATACCCTCATATTTTGAGAAAACCAGATTGAAAAAGGCTGTTCTATCTTACTCTTGCATGACAAAGATAAGTTTGAAAGTGTGTTTTCTTTCAAAATATACTTCAAAATAATAATAAATTATTCCACTGACAAAACTTCCCTGGCTCCATGAAACCTCAAAGGTTCCAGTGAAAGAGAATTAACCCAGATTAAACACGCAAAAATAACAGAAGACAAAGAATGAAAACACATCTGTAAGGCCAGATGGATATTTTGTGTTAAAATTGTCCACTGAAGATACATTGCAGAACAACTACGCTCTGAATATTTTGCCTAATAATTCTCCTTCCTATCCAGATTAATGGTCAGTTGTACCAGACCAGACCAAGCCTGAAAGTGACAAAGACCCTCACCAATTCCCATGATCTCTAGGAAAGGCAAAGGAAAATATCCCTAGGGAGATCTGCTGGCACATTTTTCCCTTTACCTCATACACTTCATCTTGAACATTTCTACTGCTGGGCGGTAGAGATGCCACAACATGCCTGTGCCTGAAAACCCTGGAAAAACGAAGAGAAGGGGAGACTGTGGTGAGCTGGCTGTGTTGCCTTCCGCCCACCCACTGGCTCCATACAGACAGAACTTCGGTCCTTCTTTGGGCTTTGCTAAATCCCCTTCTCCCCAAACCACAAGATATTACCTAGCAGAGAGAGATAACAGAGGGTTATGTGCTTAGAAGAGGCTGAGGTGGACGTTTGTGTGGGGGTTGTTCTCTGGTAAGACACCCTACACAAACATCATCCCCTCAACAAAAGACAGACAGGGAACCTGCAATTTGTGGGGACAGAGACTCCAAGATTGGGGGGGGGATGTATAGAGTACTTCCACCCTCTTCTTCCAATGTCTGCTGCCAAAGCCTCAGGGCTACTTTCTTGGGAGGTCTTCCGACCAACACTGATGATGGTCTGATGAGATGTCAAAATATGAACACTTGCAAAGGCAGAGAAGTTAGTGAAATAAATGCAATATGACCTAGGAGCAATTTTTTTAGATCTAGACTTGGGCTCCAATTCATGCTATACATTTTCTCTTATTACCTTGGACAAGTTGATAAGTATTTCATTTGTAACATGGGAATAAAGGACTGGAATAAGATCAACATTGGGAGAAATATATTTCTTCTGAAAGTGCTGTAGAAATAATCAGTACCATCATTTTTAATAAATGACTTGCTCTGCATACTTGATTATGATTTTATGTCAAGCTTTGTAGTTTTGTATAATTTTTAAAATGACATTCTAATGCATCAAAAATTATTACAAACTAGGTATACATATATATACACATATATATACACACACATACATAGACGCATACACACACACAAATATAAATACATGATATACACCTGTGCATGCACACACACACACACTTTCTTTTGTCCATTCGTGTGTGTTTTGTTACTTTTCTAGAACACTGAAAGAAGGCACAGCATGCAGGAATCATGTGGAAGTGAAGTAGGTCTGTATCTCGATTGGCTATCTCGAAATGTATAGGATGAACTTACTGAATGCTAAGTCAGATTCCAGGTAATGTCAATGGAAGGCACCAAGCTGGGAAATTTGTATAGTTAATCCTTGGTGAGATAATGGGCTTGGAAGTCCATGATCACCACCCTCTGTTCTTCTCCATTGTAGAAGAAGACAAGAATATAATTAATATACAAATAGAGCATACAACAAAACATTGCAATATGTAGTGCTCCCATTCCATTTAGCCCAGTTCAATTTTTCTGCAATATCCATTCAATATTTTAAAATCATTGAACATTCTTAATCTTTTGTGGATTGTTTTTTGTGTCTGAGGCCTTACATTCATTAAATGTAGTGAGTATCATTAATTCAGGATCTTCAAATCAATATCAACAGCAAATTATTGTAGTCTTAGCCATACTGGTAGTTGTCAACTTATGACCACAATTGAGCCCAATATGTCCATTGCTAAGCAAAACAGTTATTAAGTGAGTTTTGCTCCATTTTATGACTTTTCTTGCTACCGTTGTTAAGTGAATCACTACAATTGTTAAATTAGTAACATGGTTATTAAATAAATCTGGCTTCCTCATTGTCAGAAGGTAATCGCATGACCCAGAGACACCCATTGTAAATACATGCCAGTTGCCAAGCATCCAGATTTTGAACATTTGACCATGGGGATGCTGTAACAGTTGTGTGTGAAAAATGATCAAAAGTCACTTTTTTCAAACAGTCACTAAACAAATAATTGTAAGTCAAGGACTACCTATATTTGTCTATATAATTTTATATGAAGCTAGATAGAATTCTTTGAGTTGTAGGTTTATCCCATCTTTAGATTCAAAATTGGAGAAATGCTTATGTGAGAAATGTCTACTGTCAATTCGAATCTATACATATGTAGCTTTGTATGCTTTTTAGAAGCCAGTCATTATAACAAAATTATCAGAAGTTTGCAAAAGTGACTACTCCCAGGATCCAGCATTCGATCATAGACAAGTTTATAGTTTACTGTAACTCAAGAATAAACCTGGACAGGAGCCAAAGAAATAGAAGACGTATACCATGGGCAGGGCTTGTATTGTATTCTGGGTAAGAGTATTTTGTTCTACTGACTTTATAAGAACACTAAGCTTCTATTTAGGACTTCTCTATAGTTTTTCTGTATTTTCTACCTCAAAAAAGCAGGAAATTGCAATACCAACCATTGGCAATTAAACCATTGAAATTGGGGACACAATACAAATTGGAAAAGAAAAGAAAAAGATGGCAGACGTATTCTAAAGGATTGCATAAGCAAAGTTTACCACACGTCCAACTGAAAACCCTACTTAGGATTTCTTCCAGCTGCTTACATAGATACAAAGCGTTGCTAATTCACAGTTGTCCAGTGTAAAATACTTTAGTATAAAAACGCAGCGTAGCATCCTTTGCTGCTGGCAAATTTCCTAAAGTTATTATTGTCCTTAAAAAACAAAGGTTTGAAAGCAACTTGACATAAAGAAATATAGCCGACAAAGTTCTTGCCACCACCATATCAGAAAATGTATCGCAGATTTGGGAAGGGGGGGGGGAATGTCAAGTTGCTATTTAAAATGACACTGGGGCTGGGCCCCAAAGAAAAGAAGGCGACCCTGTAATTGTCTTGATCGTGCTGCAAGATAACAGAAGACATGTCTCCATCCAGTGCCTACTTGCTTGATGAAAAGGGCCAGAGCAGCCACTTCCTCCCACCCCCTCCACAGCCTACTTTGGCAGCTGCTCCCCTGAAGCTCCATCAAGGCCAAACTTGTGGGTCAGGCTGCGTGCCAGCAATTGGAGGCCTCCCACTTCATGCTTGGAGGCCTAGTTTGTACTGCCTTCCCTTCCCACCGCAGGTTCAGCTCGGTGCTTCTTCAGCCTTCTACTGAAGAGGCTGCAGGGCTTTAAATAGAAAAGGGAAGAGATGCCTAAAAATAAAGTTTAATTACAGAGGAAGAGGGTGACAGGGGTTCAAAGTGCTCAGAGGAGCCGGAGGAAAGGGACACAGGATTCTCTTCCCCTCTTGCCGATCCAACTGCTTGAATGGATTCCGCCTACATATAATAACTAGCTCTCTTTCTGGCCCTGCTGTTTTGATCCTGCTACACTCCTGTGACAGGAGTGTATTACTCTAATGCAACACTATTTTCCAATTAAATTTTCTGTTTCGCTCTCAAAACTGTGAATTATGTTGGGGAGTCAGCATTCAGGAAATATCGGATTGTAGCACTGCTCTGTTCAAACATACCAGGAAAATACTGGATTATTTATAAAAACAACAACAGATTTTTACAATTGAAAAACATGACTTGTTTAGCAGTCAAAATAACCAGGGGATGTTACCAGAGATCATTTCAGTGACAGGCTAGAAAAGACAAGGGATTGACAGATGTGACAGTGATGTATGACGTGGAAGAAGTTAATGGAATGCTTTACTGAGACCTGTGTTGTTCAATCTAGGCGGCTTTAAGATGGGTAGACTTCAATTCTCAGAATTCTCCAGCCAGTCTTAAACTGTGCACTTCTGATTTGAAGAGCAGGAAAAGCTTTAATTTGGATTGAGATCCTTCTTTTCTGCATCAGGCTTAATTGTTCACTTTAAATGGTTGATACCAGGAGTGGGTTCTACTTACCTTTACTACTGGTTCGCAACAGGGCAGCATGCATGCGTAGAAGCATTCTGATGACATCGGGGTCGGTGAGTGGAGCCTCCCTCCGGTTTTACTACCAGTTCTATAGAACCGGTCCGAACCGGGGGCAACCCACCACTGGTTGATACGCTTACAGAGAAGGCAACCCTCCTCACCTCTCCAAACCTTTGTTTATTAGCTGGTTTTAATTTTTGTAACATCAATCCATTTTATATTTATAATTGTTGAACATTTGTTTTATCTTGATGTAAATTGCTCAGAGTCAGCTGACTTATGGATGGCAGCAAATAAATTTGATAAATAGATAAAATAAAAGTTTCCTTCTCTGAGCAGTGAACAAGTACATTAGCCAGAAAAGGAGAAGAAATCTGCAGCTTCTCTCCCCAAATATATGATGCTAAAGATGCTAAATATAAACCTGGGTGAATAGAACAGAATCTGTTATTTATATAATATGCTAGCTCCAAAATAATTACTAGTATCACCATGTTATGAAGTGCTTTATAGGATGACCTGGTACACAAAACATATTTACCTCATGGCTGAGTTCCCACATCATGCTGAATCATACGATATCCAATCACAAGCCAGTATGTTGTACAAACCAAATCCATCTGAAGCAGTGATGGGTTTCAAAAATTTTTACTACCGGTTCTGTGGGTGTGGCTTGGTGGGCGTGGCATGGCATGGCTTGGTGGGCGTGGCTGGGTGGGCATGTAAGGGGAAGGTTACTGCAAAATCCCCATTTCCTCCCGATCATCTGGGACACTTGGGAGGCAGAGAATAGATGGGGGTGGGACCGTCAGAATTTTTACTACCGGTTCTCCAAACTACTCGAAAATTCCACTACTAGTTCTCCAGAACTGGTCAGAACCTGCTGAAACCCACCTCTGATCTGAAGGAAACCCATGTTATAGATCCTCTGGCTCCCCTACCCTTGAAAATAGCAATGGTTTAATTTTAACTATGAATAATACAGTTGTTCAACCTTTGGAACCATGTAGTGAAAGTGTTTAACAGAAGACTCAGGGCAGACTGTGTGTTTTGCAAACTCTGCATATTTAAGGAATAAAATCGTGTGATACCAGAGGAAGTCATAGTCCTTAGTTCAAACAACTTTAAATATGGGCTAGACTCATTCAGGAAGGATTAGGCCAGTTATGGCTAACCTTTTTGCCATTGGGTGCCAAAAGCGGGGAGAGCATGGTGGGGTCACATACACGCATGCCCACATCCATAATTCTATGCCCCCCGCTAACCCCATGCTTCCCCCACTTTTGGCACGTGATGGCATGGTGTGCCTGGTAGGCCTGTTTTTTGGTCTCCCCAGGCTCCAGAGCCTTTCTTAGGAGCCTGGGGAGGGCAAAAATGGCCTTCCCCACCCCCGCAGAGGCCCTCCAGAGGCCGGAAACAGTGTGTTTCCTGACTTCTGGTGGGCCCAGAAAGCCCAAAAATCAGCTGGCTGGTGCACGCATGCGTGCCAGAGCTGAGCTCACGTGCCCATCGATATGGCTCTGCGTGCCACCTGTGGCACCCGTGCCATAGGTTCGCCATCACAGGATTAGGCTGTCAATTCCCATGTCTGAAGAATATTATGGGATGACCATATTATTCATAAAACATATAACAGACTGTGGCCCATCTTCCTGTTGCTGCTTTGCATAAATAGTGCTACAGGTAGTCCTCAACTTACAACCGTTTGTTCAGTGAACTTTCAAAGTAAAAATTCATTGTATAAAGGCAATGAATGAATTGCACTTATTGCACTTAGGACCGTTGCTGCATCCTCACCATTACAAGATAAAAATTCAGGCATCTGGCAAATAGCATGTATTTATGATGGTGGCAGCATCCCAGGGTCGTGTGATCACTATCTGCAACTTTTCTTGCCAGCTTCTGACAAGCAAAGTCAATGGGGGAAGCCAGAGTTGCTTAATAACTGCAGTGATTTCCTTAACAATGATAGCAAAAAGGTAATAAAATTGGACATAACTCACTTAACAACCACTTTACTCAGCAATGGAAATTCTCATTCCAATTGTGGTCGTAAATCAAAGAGTACCCGATTTTGCATTGCCAAGTAAAATATATTGTAAACCTGCTGTTTTTAGTAATATTGGTAGGAGAGATTTCAGTTTTCCTAGAAAACTTTAACTTGGAGAAATCAAGAACCGGGATTTTTCATGAATGAAGGTGAATATACACGTCCCAAGATAATATTCCAGGGTCCAATCTGGGTCGGTCACCAGTGGTGTAATGGGAGTTTTCTATAGCATTGTGAAAGTGATTTGCCAGAATGATGGCACTGAATTAGAACGGCATGATATAACTACAGGTAATCTTCAATTTAAAATCATAACTGAGCCCAAAATTTGTTGCTAGCAAAGCAGTTGTTAAGTTAGTTTTGCTCCATTTAAGACCTTTTTTTTTTTGCCATAGTAGTGAATCACTACAGTTATTAAGCAAATCATGCAGTCATTAAACAAATCTGGCTTCCTCCATTGACTTTGCTGATTGGAAGCCTGCTGGGAAGTTAAAAATGGTGATAACATGACCCCAGGATGTGAAATACATGCCAGTTGCCAAGTGCCCAAATTTTCATCCCATAACTGTGGGGACGTTACAATGGTCTTAAATGTGAAAAACAGTCATAAGTCACTTTTTTTCAGTGCCATTGTAACTTTGAATAGTCACTAAACAAATGGTTTCAACACAGATTTGCATCTTCAAAGAAAATGAAAGAAATTACAAGTACAACAAAAATCAGCATCATTATTATAAATTGTAAAAAGCATAATATATAATTTTGCTAACACTTCCAATTTGTCCTGCACTTGCACTATGTATTGGTGCCTGTTTTATGCTCATATTTTAAACAAACACACTACTGTGCTAGAATAGCTGATTGTGCTAACAAGTTTTATTCTAATGGTTAACTTTGCTTGTTTTATGCATTGTAATTTTTATTGTTTTAAGATACCACAAAATGATGTAATAAACAGAAAGGTGGGCTATGCATAAATACATCTGGAGAAGCCACTCATATATCAAAACATGATTGGCATTCAGTCTGACAGTTTCTACATCTCCTGAAATCCAGGAACTACTTAATCTATTATTTCTTAGCTATCAAAAGGAAGAGGAGGAATTATAGGCCACTTGAAAGTATATCAGGCTGGGTAAAACACTGGAAATTTTCCTTCTTTGTCCAACATGAATTTTCTATTGTGCATACTTTAAAAATGGCCCTCCACTGGTCCCCATTCAAATAAATTTAAATGGCAACTCAGTAGTAAATATAAGTTTAATTGCTATTATTATTTAATTATAATTAGCTGCTGTTATTATCTATCACAGCTTTTGAAGTTACTTTGACAACTATTGCTCTCCATACTTGTTGGGATTACATCTCCCATCATCATATGAAACACCATGTAGCACAAATCTGATGGAAGTGAATCTGGAAGCTAGAATTGGCCCCAGAAAAGATCTTTCTCTTCAACAAGGTAATCTGCAGTTGTCTTGTTTACAAGCATCCTCCATTTTAAGAAGGACAGAGACAATGTGAGTCTGATGACTTCCCCTTCATTGTTCAAATACAGGGACCCAAGTAAAAGATGTCCATCTGGATGAAAGGCTCCTTTCAACCCATTTAAGGAGAAATGGAAAGAAGTTCTCAGTCCTGATTGGATCCCAAGCCATTAACTCAGCAGAAATGTACATGTCAATGTCACCGGGGGTCAGGCATGTAGGTGGCAGCTTACCGAAACCCAAAAATGTAAAGCCCAACAAATTCAACTGTAGAAATAATTTGGAATTCATAACAGATATCCTGTCCTTAGCATGTGAGGCAAAAGTGAAGTTGCAGAACTTTGGCATCCCAGTAGATATATCATCTTTAGTTTGCTCCAGTGCTAAGATTGTGTATATTTTCATGCCACCAACAACCTTGTGGCAACAACATTTGGGGGAAGGTCAGTATATAAGCCAGTTAGATCATTGGCAAGACATTATCCAATTGTTAAGCATATAAATACTGGCACAGAATCAGAACAATGAATTCAGAACCATATCTCTACAGACTCTGCAGTTCGAAGGAAAAATTAGTAAACCAGATACAGGTAGTCCTCCACATATAACAACAATTGAGCCCAAAATTTCTGTTGCTAAGCAAGTTAGTGGTTAAGGAGCTTTGCTCATTTTGGGACATTTTTTGCCACAGTTGTTAAATGAATTACTGCAATTGATGCAATAACATGGTTATTAAGCGAGTCTAGCTTCTCCATTGACTTTGCTCCAGTGGTGGGTTGCCCCCGGTTCGCACCGGTTCTGTAGAACCGGTAGTAAAACTGGCAGGAGGCTCCGCCCACTGATCCTGACGTCATCAAAATGCTTCTGCGCATGCGCGGCCCCTTTGCAAACCGGTAGTAAAGGTAAGTAGAACCCACCCTGCTTTGCTCATCACAAAAGGTGATCACATGACCCTAGAATATTGCAACTGTCATAAATACATGCTGGTTCAGATTTTGATCACGTGACCATGGGGATGCTGCAATGGTCATAAGTGTGAAAAATGGTCTTAAGTCCATTAAACCATTCAAGATACCACTGTTTGTTTTCCAACCCAAACTATTGGTGGCAGTATAAACTTACTAGTGAAGAAATATGGTGTATGTTTTTTCCTATTTCCAAAAGGCTACCTCTTATTTGCAAACTGTATTTACTAGCTCATTTCCCCCCAGTATTTTTGTTTAACAGAAACAACTCGGAATTTCATTAAATTTTGCTCCTGTGTAGATAGATCATACTATTTTGTATTTTGTAAGGATCTGCATTTTCAGAACAAATTTAATGTTACTACATATGAATGAAAGATTAATTTTGATAATGCTTCCTTGGAAAATACATGTGAACTTGATATATAATGATCACCTTCCCTATAAATCAATCATCAATCATATGCAGTTTGCAGTTTGGATTCAGGGATGAAATTATTAAAATGACAGGAGGAGCAATAATATCCTTGAGGCAGTGAAAATTAGAAAATAATTTCTCCTATCTAAAATCCTAGAATTTGGGGACTTCCAATAGAATAGATTCTGCAGTGATTTGGGATTATCCAAAATACAGATAATCCTAAAGTAACAACCTTTCATTTAGCGACAGTTCAGTGTTATTATGGCACTGAAAAGGCGAGTAATGACTATTTTTCATACTCATGACTGTTGCAGCATCCCCATATTCATAGGATCAAAATTTGGATGCTTGGCAGCTGGTATGTATTTATGACAGTTGCAATGTCCCAGGTCATGTGATCACCTTTTGCAACCTTCTGATAAGGAAAGTCAATGGAGAAGCTAGATTCACTTAACAACCATATTACTAACTTAAAACTGCAATGATTCCCTTAACAACTGTCTCTAGAAAGGTCATAAATGGGGCAAATCTCATGTAACAATCACCTCACTTAGTAGCAGAAATTTTGGGCTCAACTGTGGCTGTAAATTGAGGCCTACCTCAGGGGTGGGTTCCACTTACCTTTATTACTGGTTTGCAATGGGGCACACGCGTGCACTTCTGCACATGCGCAGATCACTCATGATGACATTGTGGTGGGTGGGCAGAGCCTCCCGTCAGTTTTACTACTGGTTCTATAGAACTGGACCGAACTGGGAGCAACCCATCACTGGTCTAACTGTAGTCCTTCTTTCTGCAATGTATATTGAACTTCTTGAAGTTACTGCCGTTGAATTGGATAACGATCATAACATTTTCCAATGTTACAAAAGGATTCAACAAATTCTGCTGGACAAGTCTACTAGTGCTTTGGATTTTATTTCCATTGAACTTGTAACATGCGTCAGTTTCCATAGTTTATGATGGTGTTTCAGTAATTTTCTCTCATATTTACAAGAATTAAATGAAAGAATGGGTCCAGTAAAACCAGTGGTTTCACTTTCATTTTCTATCTGAAGACAATTCCAATGGCCAAAAGCAGCCTTACTAGCAGATAAATCAAAGGTGCTGTGTTACTTTCCTTTCCTGGAAGGAGAAAGAGGAGAGGCAATGCCTTAACAGCCTTCTACACTGTAGGAGAAATCACTCCTAGATGTTGTAAAAAGAGTAGGATGTTATAACTTACTATAAAGTTTTCCTTGGTGTAAGTAAAATCTTAAATTTAGGGGTTTTTTAAATTCTCTCTTATAATAATAGAATCCAATCCAGAGTCATCAATGTAGCTGAACAGTGTAAGATTCAGAAGAAAGACTTCTTCATGTGGCGTATAATTAAACACTGGAATTAACTCCCATAGTGTGGTGGTTGTCATCAACTTAGGTGGTTTCAATAAAGTTATAAAGGGCTTCAAGGCATGTTGGCTTTAAGTAATACCACCAACATGCTCTGCAGTACTATTTTTGGAGGATTGTACATATGAAGGTGCTCTTGTGAGAATGCTTTTGTGTCTGGAATTTTCAGGTGGACTTCTCAAAGAATCAGTTCAACTATTAGCAGTTTTAAGATTACCACAGTCAAATAAAAATAGGTTTCATGGGCAGAAAATGCAATCATCCTGCTTCCTTCTCTTACTTTATTAATGGGCAGAAAATACAATCATCCTGATTCCTTCTCTCACTTTATTAACAGATAGAGGATTGTATGCCAAATGGTCAGTTCTGTAGTCCTAAACTAGCCTGCTACCTTCATAAATTGCAAACAACATTGTTCTTTTAGTTGAAGTCTTTCTTGGTTATATCAGTGTCAAAAGATCTAAAACCTGACATTTATCATAGGATTATGACTCCCATCTTCTAATACTGTAGCTAAAGATCAGAAGAGTTAGGGTTCATCACTGTCCATCTCTGGGTCAGTAGATGAAATGTTAATGTTGGTGGGTTCCCGTATTTTCCTTCACCTCAAGATTCAAAGTATTTAAGGCCAATGACTGAATGATAAAAAGAAACTTAAATCTTTGGGTAGGTTTCAAGGTTAAACCAGGGAAATATCTTTTATGTATTCATGTGACTGTCAGCAAATCTGAGTATGTCCACCCATTCAATATCAGTCTTTTTCTTCTCTACTAGGTCTGAAGCACTCTGGCCTCCAGGCAAGGCAGCAGCAGAAAAAGCTTCCCGTGCCCCAGCAGCTGGTTTTAGTTAAGTCTTAAGACACATGAAAGCAAGCATTGGTTTATATTTAGCAGTGTTGGTTTCAGAGGAAAGTCTTTTATCCTGGAGGCTGGTCATCTATCATGGCCTTTGGGGTGGGACCATGTCTCCAAATAGCTCCCACGGACACACAGCAACAGTAAAACCACACTTCCTCCCTCGGACAGTTTGTGCAAAACGGCGCCTGTGGTGGCCAGTTCCTCCAATGGCAGGCTGCTAAAGTGAGCCAGGACTCACCAAATTTTGACCCTTATGGAGTCAACATTCAGAACATTCAGCCCATAGACTTGTGGCATGATAAGAAACATGAGTGTCAGTGAGGATATGCAGACTGGGTTTGCATAATTGGCCAGACTAGGGTAAAATGAGCACTTGATATTCAAAATGTTGTGTGAACCCAGCCATTTTCTTAGCACGTTGAGTGACCTAGACCATTGAATTAAGTTGTCATTGTTTGGGAATCCATGCTATGGGAACACAGCATTATGTTTGGTTAACCTGAGTTTAGGGTTTAGTCAGAATGCCCCCTTTCCACTGAATAACAAAACATGCATATTTGAGTTTCAGGGGTTCAAATATTTTCTTGTTGTTTATATATGTATACAATTTATACCCTGGTCAACTCCCAACCCCTCTGCTCACTATTAATAAGTAAAAAAATGACAAAAGACACAAAGAAATCAGGAGTGGCCAGAAAGGCATCATCTAATCAAAAATCCCATCCAGCAGTATATATGCAAAGTCTGGGAAATAATTCTGTAATAGCTTTCTGAATGTCATCAAGGTGGGAGCCTGGTATGCCATTCCAGAGAACAGGCCCCATGACAGAAAAGGTCCACTTCTGGATCCCCATTAGATGATGCCCTTTAATTGAAGGGACCCAGAATGCCCCCCTTCCTGCCTAATCTCACCAGATGGGCAAAAATAACTAGTGACAGGCAGCCTTTCAAATAACCAGGCCCTAGGCTACAAAGGTTTTATAGGGAATAACCAGCACCTTCAATCATACTTTATTAGTTAGACTTCTATACCGCTTCATAGTGTTTTACAGCCCTCTCTAAGCGGTTTACAAAGTTAGCATATAGCATATTGCATTTTTTATCATTAGCATATTGCCCAACAATCTGGGTCCTCATACTGTATAAATCACTGTATTTTTAAGTCTGAAATTAAGAGACTATCTGAAGACAATCTTTAGAGTAATTTCTGTAAGTATGAAAAATAGGTAAACCTTCCTCCATTCCTGTTTCCTTTCTAGTAATCGAAGCCATCACTTGTCTTTCCTATTGAAAATATGTATTTTACCTGCCTTTTGTTGCTTCTCTCATTTTGAACGGTAAGCTTTCCAGGGCAGGGACCCATCTTCACTCCATAAAGTATTTTGCTAAGGGATAGGGATAAGGGATAATATATAATTAAGCATGTAGGAAGTGCCCCTTGCTGCATACAGTGCTTTGGCTTTTTTTTTTTTGCTTTGATTTATATGCCGCCCTTCTCCGGAGACTCAGGGTGGCTTACAATGCATTAAGCAATAGCCTTCATACTTCTGTATACTTCTGTTTCAAAGCCAAAGAGCCAGTGCTGTCCAAAGACGTCTCCGTGTCATGTGGCCGGCATGACTCAATGCCAAAGGCGCACAGAACACTGTTACCTTCCCACCAAAGGTGGTCCGTATTTTTCTACTTGCATTTTTACGTGCTTTAGGTTGGCAGAAGCTGGGACAAGTAATGGGAGCTCACCCCGTTACACGGCACTAAATATTCGAATCACTGAACTGCTGACCTTTCAATCGACAAGCTCAACTTCTTAAGGGCCACCGCATCCCTTACAACAAATATTACAGACAACTAAACATATAATAATTTCATCTGTATAAACACTTCATATTCATACAATGTCTAAAATCTTTGTCTTCTAGTGTACATATATGGGTACAGAGAGTGTTCCAACTAGAAAATGCAAAACTTCATTTCTCTGTTTAAATGAAGTTTTGAAACGAACTATGATCATTATAATTTTGTGAAATAACCTATAAGCCACCCTGAGGTTATTAGTATTCCTTCTTAGCTGTCCTAGGGCACATTCCATCTGTGACACCGAGAACTCTCTTTTTCATCAACCCCTATAAAATGACTCACAATTATGGGGTAATTTTCTAAACATTTGAAATTGGAGAGTGCTCTCAAAGCATTCTCACAGGGGGAAGGGGGAAGAAAAAACCCTCCTGGTTTGGATTAACCTGGAACATGATGAGGCAAGAGCATTTAAAAAATGTGTCAAAGGCAAATCTTTGCAAGGAGAACTATATGGCACTAAATTGTCAATTTTGCTATCAGAACATTTGAATCAGAATAGTGTGTCCCTTCTGTCGCTACCTGTATATCTATGCTGATCAAGACTCTAGAAAGAGTGCAGAGAAGAGCAACAAAGATGATTAGGGGACTGGAGGCTAAAACATATGAAGAACGGCT